>SMLS01062646.1:0-43621 GCA_004785975.1 Popillia japonica | reverse complement strand
TAACTAACACCATTCGTTTCTTGAGCTAATATGTCTAAAGATTGTTGCTTTGATACAGCCGGATAATTTACCGTAGCTATTCTGACTGCTTGTTTTTTGACATCTTTTAAAACATCTGCTAATTGCGTACTATTATTCATGCCAGGTGCTATCACAATAATCACATTTGTTGCTGCTCCAGCAGCTTTAGTTTTAGTAGCAAATATTTCTAAAGCTTTCTTGATAGCACAGTGAAGACAAGCACTCTGCCCAGCCTCGCCGGGATTGTAGGGCATCGCTGAAGGAATAGTAAGGCGATCTACTTGGGTATTCAAAGAAGTCAACGGTGACACCACAATCGCATCTGTATCATTAGTCAAAATAAGACCCAATTCGGTACTTCCCGGCAAATCCACCATTATAAATTTCTTAATAGCACTTCTCAAAAAATACCACGACTCTCGCGTCGCCATATCGTTGGTGTTTTCCACGATTAAAATAAGTCTGGTTTTTCCGGACCTTTTATAGTATATTTTGGGGTTAGTATCCATGATGTCGCTTCCTGGTTTTGATTCTGCCTGAAAGTCGGAGTGAGTCAAGATGACATCGAAGGTATTGCGTCTTTTGCAGAGTAAGTTGTGCTTGGTTGGAGCATTGGGATCGTGGTTTCCAGCATCGCAGAACATGGATACTGACGGTACTTCTGCGGCGAACATTATAGATGTGCGTGCTCGTGGATCAACCATTTGAGTGGTGTTGTAATCTTTGTTAGTTCCATCGCAGATTCTGCAAAAAATATATAAGAAATTAGAAGGAGTTTAAGGTGGATTCATAAATAAATAATTTTATTTTTTGGTGCTGGCTTTTAATATTTTGATTGCAATTGAAAGAAATTAGGAAAAGATTTTATGCACATATTAGCCAAAAAATTTTTGACAGAGAAGAGTTTTTAATAAAATTTTAGGGCCATATAAATAAATTTTGGTGCGTTGGCATCGTATTGTCTGATTGTTGGTGCTAACTGCGACAGTTTCAATTTGCCAATTATCCTAATTCATTGTTTGCCTCGTTTAGTTTGATTCGTAACATCTTAGTCAAAACGTAGATTTGGTCAAATGAATTTTGTTATTTAGCTTAGTATTATCAGGAAAAGTTACTCTTTCAGGGTTTTAAATGCCAGAACATACATATTTCATAGAAGAGGAAGAAGAACAAGGCTTAGTACACTAACTGTTATCTTTCCAGCTTTATTTCCTTCAGTAAAGATAGTTTGTCTAATAATAGTGAATCCTACCTCATTAAATGGGTTGTCTATATCTAAAAAGGTGACTGGAAAGGTTTTCCTTTCTTCTAGTGTTTCTTTGACTTATTTAATTTGTAATTCTAGCAATTAGAGCATTTGTTAAATATTTATTCTGGAAGCTGAATGTTCTTATTAATTGGTAACATGTTTTCAAGCGATATGTAATATCTCTGAACACACTAAAATTATACTGGCAAATACAAGAAAACAAAATTAATAAACTATTATTTGTCGATGACATGTCCAAGGTCTATAACATATCCCTACATGAAGGACAAGGTGGACAGTTTTCAAACACTTGGCTGGAGAAATAAATGATATAATGGGAAACACAGGTTATTTCACATGATAAGGAAGTACCTAGGTAGTAAGGTAGTAAGACCAACAATAACCTACATATACTTATGTAGTAGCAAAACATGACCTCTATCAGACAAACATAAAGCATGCTTGAACGCTATGGATATGATATTAATTAATGGAGTATATGGAACGAGAGTGCCATACAAGTGCAAAAGAATAAAGGAAGACCCAGAAAAACATGAGAAGACAGAGTACAAAATGAAGGAGAAAAAATGGGAATACAATTGAAAGAAGTGAAAAGAAACACCTGAGATTAGAAAATTATACAATGGAGAACGCAAGTGAGACAAAACATACTAAATTCCCGCCTGCCTTACACCTAACAGTAGAGAGGTCTAAGATTAAGAAGAAGGAGACTCTCTCGAAGATCAATGATTAGATTGGTAATAAACATGTTGGCGTACACTATATTACTTCATGCTGTGGTTTTCCAGATTTTGATATCACTATTATCTCTATTAGTTTCTACAATCTGGTGTTACACAACAGCTCTTATTGACAAGCACAGCAAGATCGACAATTGACTTTATATCATTTTGGATGGTTATTATTCTTGAACTTTCGTCACTAATCTTAATCAATCTCTTTTACAATTATTTCTTTTGATTTTCTTATGTCTAATCTCACTAGAAAACAATGGTGGAAAGCAGTTACTAACCATTTTCAATTGTCAACCAATCCAAGCAGTTAAAGTTTGATGGCAATTTTAAATTTACATTTGTTATAAATTTAGAACTTTTTTTCGTATTGAAAATATTTTTTGAATAAAGTCTGTAAATCTAAATGCGTGGGTTACATAGATATATCTAAAGTCTTTGATTCCAATTTAAAATAATGAAGCATAGTGAAGTTACTCAATTCTTCTGTTTACTTACGATTCCCAAAACTAAATTTTTGAAATACAAGTACTGCTAAGTGTTCATTGATGTAAAATATTCAATTCTTTGAGCTTATATTTAGCGATTGTGAAAACATGTTATGCCAATAGGTAGCTTTATAGCTTTGTTTATTGAACCATCTTTAGTCTCACGTAAAAACTATCGATTATCTTCTTGTTTTAGTTAGTTTACTCTGGCTTGAATTGGGTTTTGGCCGTTATGTTCTAGATTTTTTTTCAACGAAATTTCTAATTCTTGAGAAAATATGTACAATGTTGTTTTTGCTTTTTGAATTATCTCACAAAGATCTTGTTTTCTATTAGATAAATGAGTCTGTGATATCACCTCAAAAAGTACTCACCCATTATCATTAATTTGAAAATCGGAACATCCAGTAATTTTAACCGTATCCCCATCCTTGAAACAAAGCGGATAAACCGGATCATTAAAATAACCCTGTTCTTCAAACACACCATAACGATATTTGGCGAATTCCTTCACCAACGAGTGACCTGCAGAAACACAAATTAATACCAACATTATTAACACGGTTTTTGGTAATTTACCTAAAACGGGGTCCTTCTTCTCCAAGGCACCAAATCCCATAAATATTTGATCACCCGGTTGTTCACAGCCGGCTGATTGTTGCGTCCATAATAGGCCTCTGCTGTGGTCGTTTGGAAGAACCGTAATGTCGGCAGTTTCACCGGAAAGAGGCACAACATTTTTCGATGTGCAAGAATTCGACCACGAAGATGGTAAGATAATCGTTGATGATCGTAGGTACGCTTTGCCATGTAATGCAGAGAACAAATACCTCGATGCTGACGAAAGTGTTTCCTGTAAAGAAATAAAAAACAATTAATTAAAGTTTCTATTAATAAAAAATCGCTTTCGCTTTAAATTCGAGAAAGTATTGTGTTGAATAAACAAATCGGCAGATGGTACATATATTGCAAAGTATTTCAATTGCTACGTAATTACTGTGCTAAAATTGTAAAGAATAGACGAGAAGAAAAGATGGATATATGTCAATTTCAACCTTAAACCTGCGAACAGTATCTGATCCCATGCCATAGACAAATTAGAATGCGACGTTAAAAAAATTTGAATCGACCTCGAATGGAATTTCATAAATGTTAGATTCCTGAATACAACTTTTTTATACTCAAACTTAATAGTAATACGAACTGAAACTTTAGCAAATTTATTCGAAATAAAATTTGCTTTATATCAGAATTTCTTGTAGGTAGGTAGCCATGTCATTTCAGGTACAGGTAAAGTATTGCGAACGGTTTAATGCACATGTGGGATCACCTGTTACGCCGAAAAGGTAGTTCACACACTCTGATTCGGATAATATAGTTCTTCTTTTCTATCAAAGCAGGAAACTGTATTGTGTGCCCTAGTTTATAACACTGAGAACGTATCCACAGACATAATCTTTTACATCTCGGTTTTTACCTGATACATTCCTATAGAGATTTAAACATTCTATCGGCTACCTGAATTGATATAGTTTTTTTTAAGTGTTAATGATGCTATATAAACGCAGTTAAAATTCTGGGTCATCTTATATTAATCAAAACGTCAATCTACTAAAAATTGATTTAATATTTTATTGGTCTCCATTCCTTGCTGCTACTTGAAATGATTTTTAATACCCATATATTTATTTTTAATCTCGTAATTATACGGCGAATCTCTGTACTTTACGAGAAGAAGAAATTTCCAATTACCGTCTAGAAAATTGCTTTTTTCACCCCAATTGTACGGTAAATCATCTTCTTTTAATAACAAACAATTTCCTCCCCTGTTAATCGTAACTACACACAAAGTTCGCAGTATTTAATTAATTCTCGTCTATCTACGCTCCTGAAGACTTTCTTATCTACGATTTGCATAACTGCTGCGGACATTTTAATATCAAAGAACATTAAATAGAATAGTTTCGTACTCGGGATGTATTATAGAACAAAAGGAGCGATTGCGAAGCATTTAAACAGGGATTATACTCGCGGTATAAGGAATGACGTAAGGAAATTCCTTTGATGTCATTCGAAATATGCACGCGGACCTTAGCATATTTAATTTACGACCCCTGGGTGTATGCGCGCATTCGCGAGTGCCCTTATTTCCCTCTATGCACATCTTTAGTCTTTCCCATCGGGATAGGGATGATAGTTAATCGTGATCTAGCGTCAGGTCTGAAATTAGGGGATCAAGCTGCGATTAAGAGGAGGGAGCGGTAATTGTGATGTAAAACGCCAGGGCGATTTGAATGTCGGATGCAACATGTGTAATTATCGAGGAATGGTCATTGTTCGAAGTTTAATTGATTGAAGGCCGTGAGTTGAGGGCGTCGAAGTTAGGATGTTAATCGCTTAGGGTGGCGTTCTTTATTTTCGATTCTGTAGGCACAATTTTGCATATTCTATATTTATTTTACTTTGATTAATTTAAAGGATGCTGATCTACGATTCAATGTTTATAGTGTCAAGGTATTAGTTAACTACTCATATAACACAAGATCATAGCTAAGCGTTGGCTGCATATTGGAGCAGTTATCATATTGGTGAGGATTATTTTGCGATTAGTAGTCATATTGATACAATATTTATGTTTAAAAATTTGCTCTAAATTACTGCATGAACTGTGGAAGCCAAACTGAATTCTTTAGGAAATAACCTTAATAGAGGATCTTTGGTTGGTAAACAAGAGAAAACCAATTTGAGAAACAAGTGCAAGAGATAGAACCACTTCTAACCAGGTGTTTCAAACCTTTATTTTATTATTATTATTAATTTAGTCACCAATTTTTCGCTCTTGAAGAAGCCAAAACGTCGAGTTAGCAATTCTATTTATGGCGTGGTTAAAATCCGAAAGCCCATACAGTAGATACTGGAAACCCGCAATATCGGTGAATAACTTAAAATTAGCAGTATCAAATATATATAGATAGGATGCTGAAAAATATACTCAGCCATGTTTTGAAGATAAAAAAGCATGAGAAATATTTTTTATAATTTATATCTATTGACACCTAATTAATGAAAGATAAGCCAACTTGGAATTTACGCAGTCTCTTGACGAATATTGTTCTTAAATCTTCTAAAGGTTATGGTACATTAATAAAGGCTACTGTATTTTTTGAGGATTCTAGCAAGAAAAATGTGGTAATATCTCCATTTTTTTTTAAAGGAGTGACCGTTTTTCTAACTGTGGCTGCAGAAATTCTCATATTATGCTTTGATATCGTTTTCTAAACGGTAACTACATTACTTTAAAAGAAAGGGTTTAACGATTTTTTTGAAGGATATATTGCACCAAATAACGATGTTTTGATCAAACTGCACGTTCCCCTGTAGAAGACGAGGCTTTGTGTATCCTAGAAACGATCATCAACAAAAAAAATGTTTGTTCTTTCATAATAATAATAATAATAATAATAATAATAATAATAATAATAATAATCTCTATTGCGCAACAGAAAAAAAATGATCCACTAATAGGACAATGTAATACAGATATGTAAGTGTATATGTAGTTACTAATTGTAAGTATAACAAAATAATACAAAAAACAAAATAAAGCTTACTTAAAGTAATTCAAACATTTAAACTTAATGGGACGTAGAAGGATGGTGGAAGGGATTGGTAAACAATATATTCGCATTCTTGGCCATGTGAGTCAGAGGAGCTTTCACTAAAATATTTGTTCTACCTAAGGGTGTAGAGAAAGTGTCGCTGGAGGGAGTGTTGTGCTTCGGAACTATGAACTTTACTTCAGCTAACATGTTCGGTGCATCCACATCATTATTTATCAGCTTCAACATGAATTTGGCGCTGGCTAACTCGCATCGAGTAGAAAGGTCCAGGTAACTATGTATATTCTTCAAGTAGTCCTTGATAGTCTGCGCTGCTAGTTCTTTTAAAAGTTAAATATTTCAAGAATCGTTTTTGTACCTTCTCAACTTGCAATATCTGATAGGTATAATGCGGGTACCATATTATTGAAGCGTATTCAAGTTTTGAGCGAATTAATGAATAATAAAGCTTTTTCAAAGTTTCCAAATTGGTAAAGTTCTGATAATAAAACTTAGTCCACGAGATGCAAATGCGCATAGCTGCGAGGTGTGTTCGGAGAACTGCAGCCGTTGATCGAATATGACGCCTAGATCTTTTACTTATGTTAGTCTCGGAACAGAGTACTGATCAATAAAGTAATCAGAAATGAGCGGATTTCTGGACGTGGTATAGGTCACAACTGCACACTTTTGACTGCTAATCTTAATCTTATTTTCTTGGCACCAATCGCTGATGACATATAGATCTTGCTGTAAATCTTCACAGTCAGATATTCCAAAAACATTTCCAAAGACTTAAGTCGTCTGCATAGGGAAGTACACGGCCTCTCAGGGCTAACCGAAGATCATTGATATATATATATTGAGCAACAGGGGGCCAAGGTTAGACCCCTGTGGCACACCCGAAGAAGCGGTATAGATGTTCGATTGGTAACCGTTGTAACACACGTAGCAGGACCTATTATCAAGGTAAGATGCTATTAATTCGGTAGTATTTGCGACAAATCCCATAGAGTTCATTTTGGCTATAAGCATTGTGTGATCCAAGGTATCGATTGCTTTGGCGAAATCGGTGTAGATAACGTCGACTTGCTTTCGATCAGAATTTGCTAAAATAATAGGTTCTGCTTTCAATAAATCCACTTTATATGGATACCTATGCAAATCTAAATGTAAACCTCTTCTTAAAATCCGGTCAGGCAACCCCACTTGCACAATACATGTTTTCTGGAAGGCTCTGGTTCTGTCTGAACAGCCCTAGTAAGCTCAATATTTCCGTTTGAACCACCATAATAACATGTTTCAGCATACTTTATATCACTTATTATGTTGTTTTATAAAAAGGACCGAGCAAAAAAATCTTTCTCTCTCTGGAGCTTTTAGATCGAGAGAAAAAGAAAATTTTGGGAATAGTTTAACGATTTTGAGTTACAGTATTGGTTCCCAATTCATTGCTAATATTGATCGAATTACTTACATGCATACATATGCTAACTGTGAAGCCTTTGCGTAGACCAGAAAGAATTATTAAAAGTTAGCAGCAATGTAATAAAGTTAAGGCATTAGCAATGCCTGAAATGTGTAATAAAGATCACCTGATAAGCAGATTTTTTGCTAGGAACTTAGACCTCGGTGAATTATTTCAAATTCCTTAATGTTATACATTTTAGACCGTTATTATAATGAAACTTATTAGAAACTTGCCCCAATCTCCTCTTTTTGATGTATATATTGGTTTTCAGGGCAATTTAAACCATAAAGGTAATTTAGTCATCAAATTACCTAATTAAAACAGTAAATATGTTGTGCAACAAAAATAATTAATTGCAAACTATTAACGACCTGCTTGGGTGAAAATTATACGTCGGTCGCTTAAAGTGAGTATTCATAAACACCGAACTCTTCTATTTAAGGTGTTGGTAGTATTTCCTTTTTTCTTCATTGTTTAGGGACATGTGGACACAAATTAACGATAATAAAAAATAAGTTATTCATTCATAAAACTGTAACGTGTGGGCGGCGGCAGATGTTAAAATCACATCAAAATTTCTAATCTAACACCTTCAGTTGAATATTTAATACACACCTTCTTTGTTATTTACTTTTTAATTTGATACAACAATCGACATTCCTAAAGTAAAACAAAAATCGTCACAAACAATAGACAAGTCAATTAGTCATCATAATTTGCAATTCAATTATTTTTTTAAAGTTAAACTAGCCCATTTTTAAACATCATACAATTGGAGGATTGTAATTATACTGGGTAGCACTGAAAATCACTGAGACACAAAATGGACTAACTCAATTAGTACGTTTTATAACAACGAAGGTAAACAAAAGCTACTTATTGCTTTTAGCCGGTAGACCAAAAACAGATTACATCACTGAGCGTGTCATTTAGCAGTTAAAAAGAAAAGATGGGATGTGTTAAGTGTTACAGATAATATTTATATTTCGATTACATTCGATAACTAACCTAACGGAAATGTAGGTACTCGTAACGTTCGATTCTGTAAATTTTGAAACCGAGAATGCTTACATACATAAATATACATATGTATACAGAGGAACCTGTTTAATGCTGTAAAAAATATGCTTTCATACGTTTGCATCTGAGCAATGGTAAGTGTAAGCTATAACCATTATTAAATATGTCAGTACTCTTAACGGAAGATTGTCTTGCAAAATAACGATGACAGATAATAATTTAAATTGTACAGTTAAGAATGTTTATCTATTTATTGTAATTGAATTGACCTCATCACTGGATGACGAGATACCTAATTGTTAGTTATTATAATAAGAGATGTCATTGCGTTTTAATAGAGTTAATTTCATTTTGTACTTACATATGTATGGAGACATGTAATGGTTCAACAATTGTTGAGGTAATAGCCTTCATGATTCATAAGTTAATGTGATATTATATGTAGATACACATTTAGAAGTGCTAGTTGGAATATGGAATCATCCGAGAACTACTTTCTATTTAGTGTTAGTTTTATAGAAAATTTAATAGGAAAGGTGAAATGTTAAAAGAATTCAAATGAGCTATTTAAAAACTATTATAAAATCAGATCAACAGATAAATAATGTATATCCACACGATACATACCATCCAAACTAATTTGCAATTAATAATAATTACATAAGCAATGCGCAATGTATAATCACGTCCTTGTAATAAATGCCTACATCATTGCTGTAAGATTGAACGTTTCATTATTCCGGCAAGAAAACATCTCGCGCAAACCTTTTGCAGCTTTCAGCCGCTTCTTGCTACGAAAATTAATATTATGTGTTAACACAGACGCGCTTACGCTGCAAAAAATCTCGTAGCATGCAACCGAATATGGTTTAATTGCGTCAGACTAGTTATACAGATTTAGAACGGAGAAGATGAAACTATTACAGGTAGTATGTATTATGTACATAAACGTATATGGATATGGGGAATGTAGGTCACAGATTGCCTATGTGTGATGTTATTGTAGACTTCTTGCTCACGAACTCATTGATTTACTTAATAGGTAGTAGTAGCAATTTGCACATTTTAATTTCGTTTTATTAAGTAATGAGTTAGATAATATATTTAAGATATAACAGTATCTTTGTTCTGGTTTAATTAATTATTCATATATGTAATGTAAACCCATAAAAATATTTAATTTGTATGGAAATACGTTTGTGTGGTTGCACAAAAGGAGGGAAATTGATACAAGAATATTTCCTAGAGGTACACAGTTATTGTATTTATAAAAAGATATGATACTACGTTTAGTTCAAACATTGACCAGGACTTGTATTTAATTTGCATTTTCCAGTTATATTTGAAATATTTTGTGTCAGCCGAATATGATAACTTCGCCTGTAGTTCCAGTAGTTTTCCCAGTTTATCTTTGACTTGAGAGCATAATTTACATAAGATATAAAGATCTTGGCAAAACTTGGGTTTAATAGGACACAATAGATGCTGACCAATAGATGCCCAAATAAATGATGTAGAATATGTAAATTCTAATAAAACAAAGAAGCTTTGGAGAAACACTTATGAAACCAGAGAGGAACATTGACAGCAAAACAGAGATACTGCTTTAACTTCAAATTTGACAAAACTTATAATAATGCCGTTATGGCAGAAAAAACGAAATAAAAGCTCATGACTAAAATGGTTTGAACATTTGGTCAGGCTATGATTTGCGAGATGGAGCTGATTGTTTAAGTGGTAGTAACATCTTTGATGGGATTCTGTGGCATAAGCATGAGCACCCACAAAAAAGAACTGAAAGAGAGGGCAGCTCACAGAATCTGTCTGGGAGAATCTTCCTGGTTTGAGCCATTCTAAGGTAGGTATTCTTTGGAAATGTCAACAATCCAAAGGAGTAAAGTTCATGCTAAAACTAGAAAAAGCAGAAACTGGCAACTTATATTATTAATAAAGCATTAACTTATATAGGCTTTCTTAGAGTGCCATTGTAATATTTGGAAATAAATGGCAAGGATAGGTCTGAAGCAGAATACTGACTGTAGATTTTGCCGTGTGAAAGATGAAAATCTGGAGCAACCGCCTCAGCAAAGAAAGAGGGCTACCTTCTCTGAAACTATCTCAGACATTGCAGTTTATTAAAGCTCTTAGACTGGATAGGAAGCTATAAGTGCATGAACGCCCTAGTAGTTTACAGCTCATACAAGAGAGCACAATCAACGAATAGGTCGCAATGCACTTTTAAATTAAGTCTAAAAGAAAAACATATTTGATACATTACAAATTGCACCATTTTTTAAAAAATGTACAGGTAATGTTTCAAGAAACCAGTTGCAACTCGGCTAAAAAGGTAAAAAACAAAAGTAATTTTTGCAGAATAAGAGAATATCTAGCACGAGTACCAGTTTTCAAAGTTTAAAAGCCCACGAATGAAGGTTTTCTGCAAATTATTCCCTCTAGCAATTTATCCAATAAAAACCTGTACATTTTCCACAGAACTTGTTAGTTTTTCGGCGTAAATTATTATCCAAACCATCTACTTACAAGTACTTTTGCAAAATACGTATTAGAACTATAAAATCGGGGAAATAGAAGTTACCTTCAAATTATATTCTTCAGCAATTTATTCGATGCAAATTTTTGACAAATGGTCAGCATTGCAACTAAACTAGCAAGAGAGTAACTGCCGAGATTGGTTGTGAACTAGTTTATTGTTAAACGAGATTACAGGAAATTTTAACGATTACTTTGATTCCTAAAGAAGTTTGAAGATCAATCCAAACTAAGCGACATAACATTCTACTTTATTTACTTTAAGAATTACTGCTAATACCACTGAACAAGTTTAGTTGCATGGGCCATATTTGTAGATTAAGCTAGGTTTAAGTTTTAATTAAAAATTAAATAAAGTTTTTAGGAATAACATTTTATCAATTTTCTATGGACCGTATATGTATGTATACCATCTCAGCCCAACTATTAGTTCCAAAATTGGTCATACATCGATGATTTCAAATTAAAAAATTATATTTAAAGTATCCCAAAAACAAAGATGTATAATGGAGCGGATACCACATAAGAAATCTTTCTACGTTAAAATAGCTCCTAAGAAGCAACCTCAAAGAAACGGACGTCGAAGAGAAGACATACTCGT
Organism: Popillia japonica; assembly: GCA_004785975.1. Classification (NCBI taxonomy): domain Eukaryota; kingdom Metazoa; phylum Arthropoda; class Insecta; order Coleoptera; family Scarabaeidae; genus Popillia; species Popillia japonica. The sequence continues at coordinate 31,870 of SMLS01062646.1, read as the reverse complement.
TAATTTCACCTCGTCTGGCAACTAATCTCGTATGCCGTGAGAAAATTTGGAGTAAAGTTCGTGACTTCACGTAGCTGCTCTTCTACCGAACATACATACATACTCTGCACACACAAAGTGAAATAAGTCTCTAACATCTTCGATGTATCATCACTACGGCGTTCTGAGGTAAATGTGATGTAATAAATCCGCGGCTATGCTTAAGCACATCTTCTCCTATAGCCCCGCACCCGTACGTTGGTCGGATCGACTGTACGCCTTTAATTGGCATGCCGGTAACCTCTTTTCGTGTACCGGTGCGCTTCTTGGGTGTTGTTTTCTCCGGTTCATTACGCAAGAATTACGCTGTCTAAGTCGATTATTAATTGGATTTTAGCAAGAGATATCAATTAAGTGTGATACAGAAAATGATTATAAATAGAGTGTTTCGTAAATTGTAATTATAGTTGCGTTTTAATATAAATGGCTTACATTTCACCGGCTGTAAACTTTTAGATTGTTGGATAAAATGATACTTGTTGAAAGTAGCAACAAATTAGTAACATTATTTCTGTTTTTGAAAAAAGGTACAAATGTCAACACTGACGTAAAAACTTAATAAAAAAACATTAAAGGTTTTTTTTTTTGCAAATATTATGTTTGCCTTGTACGTTAGCTTTTTTAAAAGATTTACTTTTAAACTTTTTACTCATTACAAGAACGAATTGGAATCATTTTTATTTATGGAGAAGAACACCGTTGTGCCCACAGGCATCAAAACAAAAATGTTGGCCACCACTATGTATTAGATTTAGTTCATAAATTTCAAATCACTGTGTCACTCTCACTGTGCGTCAAGTGTGTGCAATATCAGTGCTAAGAGATATAGAGTTTTAACAGAAGCCGCACAAGTTGAAGTACTAGGTCATTTTGCCATGAATCCTCAACAATCAATACCAAATGCCTCGAGGCTAACAAACATTTCCGTCGGTTCTGTGCATAAAACCTTACGACGAAACAAATTCTTCGCTTACAAAATACAGCTTTTACATCAGGTTGGCGAGGATGATTATGACAGAAGGATATAATTCTGTGAAGTAATGACTGAAAGAGCAAATGCACAACCTAATAACCATATACAATTTCCACAAACAATTCATGTATGGGCCGGAATTCTCGGAGACAAAATTATTGGTCCGATATCTATGGAAGAGATTTTAACTGGTGAAATTTATTTAAACCTATTAGCAAATGTGATAGATCCTCTGAACTGAATCACTAGAAAACCAAACCGATCAAGATGGAAATTTGTTAGTAGATGAAGAAAACCTATTTTTTCAACAGGACGGACACACATTACCACATTATTCTCTGCCAGTACGAAATTGGCTCCATGAGAGGTTTCCTGATAAATGTATCGGAAGAAGGAGCGCTATAGAATGGCCAGCGAGATCACCAGCCTTAACGCTCCTTGACTTTTTTATGGGGCCATCTAAAGACAGTAGTGCATAAAACCCAACTTCAGAATATTCATGGTGTTAGGCGTAGAATAGTGGAGGAGTACAAGCTCATTACCCAACAGACGTTTCAAAAAGTGCCGGAAGAATTCCAGAAGTGGCTTTACCATAATTTTGACTAAAATGTTGACTTTAATTTTTAAACTTCAAAAGAGCATAAGATATCCGATTTTCTAAATATTTTCACATGGACCTGTAATTGCGTGACTTCCTATCTTTATTGTATAATCTGTAGAACGTTAAATAATTGCATCTCCCAAAAGACCGTGCAATTTATAAATCCACACATCAGGTAGGTACCTAAACAACTGAGATAAAATTCACAGGACATTTTCATATTATAAATGAAATGGCGGAGAAGATATTAAATTGAGGGACTAAAAGTAAAAAATATATAAAAAAAAGCGGAAGGTAACACCATACGGTAAATGTAAACATGTCCTTAGATCTATGCTCTTGCAGTTCAGGTAACTTGATCCAATCTAACCCGATTTCAGATTTCTTCGTTGACCGACTGACGCCTCTTTTAAAGTGGTGCAGTATTATATTTCAGAATTATACGTCGTCACTGCGATGTATCTAAAATTATTTACGTTAATACGAAGATTTGGATCTATAATCCCTTTTAGTTAGGTGGAAAGCGTGTTTAAAAATAAATGATTTGTTTACAAATTATCTTTTAATGCACAATTCTCTATCTAAATTGTAATTTCATAATCTGTGTCTATTAATCAGTAAAGTTTAATGATGGACGGATATCTACTAGACCTAGAATAATCTGTCCTGTATTATTCAGGAAAATTTTACTTTAAATAAAATATTCTTAGAAAGTAATTTCTCCTAATCTTTTGTGGGTAAAATATCCCTATTTGGCTAAAATCTGCTTATTGCCAAGGAATGAACGTTTCACTTAAGTAGTCACTTTGTTGTATTATGAATCATCTAGCGATGAAATTTTGGGCAGTTGCCTGATGTACGTGATATGCATGACAGGAAACTGTTACCTAAATGTTTTTGTGTTAGACGTTATCGTGACTAACTAAATAGAATACAAAAAGGTGATTAAGAATGGTATATCATTTGATTTCAAACGAACAAAATGTGCTTTAAATTTAGCGTTTATTTTTAAATCAGACAAAATTCAAATTGCCGCCTTAGCTAGAAAATTATCATCACCATCTTTCACAATTGCGTTGTCTGCTTGCTTTTTATTATCAACGCTGTCTCGAGCTTGTTTGCTAATATTTCAATCTAACACTGTACACATATATAGACATATCTTATATCTATATAAATTTTTATATACATATTATATTATCTTTAATTCAAAATACTTCTGATGTCATGACTTACTCGCAAACAATTGATCAATCATGTATGTTTATGGATTTTGTAAATGATGGTTCAACAAAAAAATCAGTGAAATGTTTGCTGTCTAGCAATATAAGTTCTGTCACAACGTGACATGCTGCAATACGTACATACATTGATACAGTATGTCTCATCAAACGTTTCAAAACGCTTAGACGTCTCTACCACTATTTGTCTTCTACACACTAAATTTGGTATATATGTTACCGGCAATCTGTATAATTCAGGCATTCTACGCAATACCTAGGCAATCTATAGAATGCCTAGGGCTTCCAGGCAATGTGTGAAATATTATGAATATTATTGTCTGTTACATACTTTACCTAGGTAATGTATACAATTCCTAGGGATGGTATAGAGTACCTGCTGGTTCACCGGCAATGTGTAAACTAAATAGATTTTGGTCTTTATCAATGCTATCTATGCAAGTACTAACCTATTAAATGACGGACAAATACAGCATCTTATATTTGCGCAAAATTAACTTTAATAAAATTAACAATAATCTTTATAGAAAAAATAGGTAATATACCTACTAACTGCCTACTCAAAGTTAAATAAGTAAAGAAATATTTATTTATTCTTACATGAGGAACTGTTGTGACATTTTGAAGTGCATAAAAAGTTACTTTTAAAACATGAACACTTTTTAGTATCGCAGTGTTTTTGCAAATACATTTTACAAATCCCTGACCTGTCCCTGTAGATTGTAGATTCGCAACTGTACGAAGTGTGGTTTGTTGATTAGGACATCTTCTTTTTTAAGTAATGTTTTTGACAAACTGTGCCTAGAATACATTGTTTTTACAACTCCTTGTTTTGTTCCGAGTCGATAAAGTTCGTCATCTGTTTTTCGTAAGACTACCGCTAGTATATTGCGAGCATCACCGCGGCCTCTGTCGACTTCGGGAACAGGAATTCTTACAGTGGTATACAATGGCACAGTGGGATTTTTTTCTAGAAGTTTTGAGTATTTTCTGAGCTTGCTCTCTTAAATTCCTTTTGAAACTGAACACCCGTTGCCTCCTTGGTGCAAACACTGCACAAGAGCACTCAATGATTGCTCAGGTTCTGCTACTAAATTCGAATCGCCTAACGGTTGACTATTTACCTCAGAAGGAAGATATTCAACATTCGTAGGCTCATCAAGAATCTCGGAACTTAGAATTCTCGTGTGTTCATTATTCGCACCAGGTCTACCGCGAAAACGGTAGGCCTGGCAGCACTGTTTGCTGCTGCCTGCTCCCACGCCACCCCCTTCCTGGCTCTCGACTTTAACACACATTACCGGCGACGTATTCGGTATTGTATAGAATACCTAGGCAAAATAATATTTCATACATTACCTAAACGTTTTAGGTATTCTATACATTGCCTAGGTATTGTATAGAATACCGGATTATACAGATTGCCGGTAACATATACATACATACATACACACGAGAAATCAATTATGGTAGAATTATGTTGATGTTGCCAGATGTAACTTTACTTTGTTTTTTGAAATAGAATACTCGCTCGAGTAGTACAGCTGTTAGTTTGAAAGAATCATGTTTTGCATTATGGAAGGTTAAATCCACTAGTTATGAATTGATGACCTGCAAAGATGATTAGTATCACGTCCGCAAAGTATACATATTTAGCAGTATCATGGAAAAATCTCAACTACTTCAATACAAAAATGTTATTTTTCAGACATGATTAATCATAACTTGAAAACGATTTTCAAAAACATCGAAATAAAATTGATTATTTTACACAAACAAATATAAACCAATCAGATTCACGTATTACTGAAGCAACTCGAAATTACAGCGGTAATTTATCGATAATTTTCATAGTAGAATAACTAGGCGTTGTTATGGAAATGCAGTTAATAAGGATAGACATTTCTATAGTTCTAGTCTAATTTATACATGAATTAATAAATAAAGAGTTTAGATAAATTTCATTTTGTATTACGTAAAATAATCTAATCAAATACCATACGAGCTTTGAATTAAAATCGATAATTTCACTCATACATACTTCCTGCATAACGACTTCGACTCGTGTCACTTTGACAATTAAACCATTTCAGCCCTACGGACTGTCGTGATCGTCGTGATTTAGATGCTTGTCAAACTGACACTCGTCTTCGTCGCTATGCAACAAGCATTCATGAAATTATCCATAAATTCAAAGCTCTTATGGTATTACTACAGATAAAAAATCTTTTGTTTCAAAAATAAAATTTCTACTGCAGCGAATATTTATCCGCACACAAACGTTTGTCACACTTTTCTTAAAATTTGAAAGCTGGTCTAACGCGGGAAATTATAAAATTTTGCGACTTATTTCTTTAAAACATTAAAAATTTGAAAACCGTTTCTTGACCACCCATCACTTTTCTTGAAATTTACAAACTAGTCTAACGCTAAAAATAATAAAATTTAGTGCCATATTTCTCAAAATGATAAAAAATGGAAGATTGTTCTTTGGCCACCTATCAGTTAGTTTTTAATATAAAATTTATTATACCTTTCAGTGTGTTTTAAACGCTGAAAATTTTACAATCTGCTGATTCGTATTTCTATATTAGAGAAAAGTTGAAAATACTTATTGAACAACCCATCTTGAGGACATCCGAAAATCCGTGGTAAATTTATTATACTGTGAAAGATGTATTATCTATAACTTGTACATCCACTAAAGATTAACTGCGGGATGGGGAAGCACTGATTTTATGAACTTTTGTAGTTTGAAGACATGAGGCAACAAGTTTTATCATTTTCAGCAATTGATCACCTTTGAAAGTTTGGACAAAGAGTGATAAACTTTATACACTCCCTCAAAATCGAATAAAAATTTATTAATTGGCGGTCAGAACATGATTTTCGATATTTTGAGATATAATATTATGAAACAACAAGATGTAACGTTTTCAATGTTTGAGTATGTGTTCAAAAAATCAGTTGGTGGTTCTTAAGAGGGAAAACCCATTTTTCTTCAAAATTTTAAAAAAATTGTAAAAAAATGCAATTTAGAATTCATTTTGATAGTTTTATCAAATTAGGGGCAACTACTAGCTGCAAGAATAAGGCTATTACGTAGTACCTAAGTATATGTTTTTTAATTTAAAAGCAGCACATAAGAATATGTACGATAAATAGATCTTTGGTGCAAAGAAATTTTGTTTCCAAAAAAGTCAATGCAAGATACGAAAGAAAAAAACTATGTAATAAAAATTAGATTTTTGAGTTAAGCTAGTAAGATTTTGATGCTAATGAAAATTAGTAGGTAATTGCGCGTATGTAGGTATCCTTGCTCGATTGAATTTCTCTGAGGAGGCCATACTTCTGTAAGAAAACTTCGATGATTTTGACAGAATGTCTGACCGGAACTCTTCACAACTCATGCTCCTGGTTTAATTAACAGAAATTTAAGCTCCAACAACAGCAAATAAGTACATATATGTGTATGATTACTATGGAAGTGATGTAAGAAATCATAATAGATAATTCAATTTCAACTTGACCTTCTGCGGACTGATTGTAAGATTGACTAAACATTACATATTTAATAGTACCTTGGAGTTGTAACGAAACTTCCACTTTATCAGATACGCCAATCCATTCCCTAGCCAATTCTTACAGCAAATGAAGAAAAATTTTCCAAAATATGTAACAATAAAATATCAGTACTGTCTAAAAAAGTATATCTTAGCAAACAAATTCCTATCATTCCCTATAATAAAATAAAAAACAAATTCACAACTACAGTCTTCAATTTTTACGAAACAGTTTTGCGAAACCACCATAAGGTTCTTCCGCACGAGTCAAGCATATGCTGTAAACATGACACCACGCCATCTTTTAAACGTCCGAAGCACTTCGCGGGTTTCTCCATTTCCTTTCCGTTGAATGAGCTCACTCATGTTTACTCGATACACATGTCGCTAAATTTAAAAACAGCCATCGTACACTTAAAGAAGGAGAAGTCCTCATTAAATTTGACTACCGCTTAGGGCGATTAGAAAATTTATAGAAACCGAATTGATTTTCTTTTATGACCTACGACTTCTCGCTTTCGTAACGTGCCATACTTAGAGCCGAGAACGAGTACAAGAAGAGCCCGTCAGAAATATGTTAATTACGTCGAGCGCGTTGACAATTCGGGTATGGGCGCCGTTAAATCGTACGCAATACAATGTAAACTTGAAAAAGGCGTTCCTTGTTTGTACGGTAATTATCGAAGGTTTTATTATTATAGTGAGGCTTTAGAAAGTACAATGAGTCGATTGTGAAATTTTCGAAGTTAAGTAAAATTAGCTATTAACGGTGACATGTCTTAAACGAACGGTTATGTGTAATAATTACAGATTATGTACTTTTATGATTGAGATTTATGTATAGCCAGGCTTTTAACGTCATGGGCAGATTATTAAAATGAGGCGGTGCTCAAACTGGTAACACAAACAAATACTACACAATATTAGTTGTGTTTTATAAAGAATTTGATATGTCGCAAGAGTATGCGCCTATTGAGATCATTACTTGAAAGATTTATGAAAACACTCCTCTCGTCCATCAGACTTTTAAAATAAATCTGCTTTAAATATTTAAAAACCACATAACATTCAAATTTAGTCCTTCTTATAATTAAAGCAATAATATCATAAATATTATTAATTAGAAACTACTTCAATCTAAAAATAGAGTGAAAAAGTTGTAAAAACACATTTTATAAAGAATTATGTATAGATACAAACAAATTTCTACCAAAACCAGCTTTATGGGCATTTAAATTCTAACCTTGACATATAAAACATAACATTTAATAATTTTCAATTTTCAATTTATTTATATCTAATCCACGTTAAAAACAACATAATTCAGTCGATTATTAATGTTTTATATTGGTGCAGAAAAATATAATTAGCCAATAATAAATATAAGCGTTCAGACAACACAATGAATCGATTTTGGAAACCAATAAATTCCAGTGTCAACGCACTCTGAATCTACTATTGCGTTTGCGGTAGTACCAACTAGTAATTTAATATAACTATTACTCACGTTTCTTGCTAGCTGTAGTATATCGTAATACGTATGTGATCGAATGTCCTATGTTAGTTACGTAAAATTCTTCAAGCGTATGTATATGCTTCGCCGCTATCGAAAATCCATTACTTTTCGTATGCATAGGTCTACCTAGGCGGTTTTTAATTTGTCTGATGCGCTTTAGGAGGATCGTTATTACAGGGAATACGTTACGCGTTAGGTAAAACGAGTTTCTTCGGAAAATTACTTCTTATAATAGCCATTTACGCAGGCGGTTTCTCATCTCTACAATCTTTAAAGAACGCTGTTGAATTACATCATAACGGTGCAACTTCTATTTTCATAAATACATGAAGAGACAGAAGTAATCACTTTTGTGTCGCCAGCAATTTTAATTCTATTCAGTTAAGGTTGTGGTGGTATATGTTGAAGAAAATTAGAAACCTCCTATTCCAGTGAATAATCTTGGGTATATACATATATACAGTGTATCGCACTCTAGACCGCACCACCTCAGTATTTTGTTAATATATTATCGATTTAAAAAATTTCTTGTTTCTGATCATACCTGTTACTAAACTGCAATTTTAGGGCAGGTTACTTTCCCTATCACAGTAAAATGCTAGCTTACTGCGACTTAAAGTAAACAGCAAAACTGAAGAAGTCATATTAGGATATTTTTTAGAAAAAAATTCTGGTAATAAAAGCTGTTCAGAATCATCTAAATAAGCTAAATCCTAAATTTCATTAAAAAGAAAAAATCCTGAAAATTCGAAAAATTCGGATAATTTGAAAAATAATTTGCCATGATTTTAATTTTATTAATTGAATTCGATAGAATAATAAAAAAACGATGCTTATTTGCTTAAATAACAGTATTTTCAACTAAATCATCATTAGCACTGATATATTTTTCTATTATCCGTAAGTACCAGGGAAAAATTTTCAAGATTTTTTGTTTCTAATAAAATTTTGGATTTAACTTGTTTAAACGATTCTGAACAACTTTTATTAACAGAATATTTTTATAAAATAATCCCTAATATGATTTCTTCAGTTTTTTTTTTCAGTATGTATTTTAAATCGCAGTAAGCTAGCGTTTTACTGTAATGGGGAAAGTAACATGCTCTAAAATTAGAGTCTAGTGAAAGGTGTGAAGAGAAATAAAAAAAATTAAATGGAATATATGTATATTCAAAAAATACTGGGGTGGTGCCGACTAGAGTAAGCCACACTGTATGTATGTGTAAAATACTAGGTTGAAGTAATATTAGTTTGTTTTCAAATTATACTCAGCATATACAAAATATTTACTATTTTACTACCAGTTTTACAAGTTTTCATGTTTTCGTAATTAAATCATATTATTCCATAATTGTGTTACTAATGCCCAAATCAAAGTACCTTGAACACAATGCTCAACCCTATGAATTGTGGTGCTTATTTTCTTTGCAAAATTCTGTGAAGATTTTTGCCCAATTTATCTACATCTACTACATATATGTAGGTAGTTAATAAGATCAAAATTAAATTGGCACGAACTATGTCTACAAGACCTCTTTCAGTTTTGCAACAACGATATCCCGACTAAGAAGCAATGCTTCTAAAGCAATAAATAAAAATCCTTGTATTTAGGCGAGTGATGATGATTGTGTGTTTGATATTTAGGCGAGTGATGATATCAAACACACAATACCCATACTCAAGTAATAATCAGTATCATATATCTCTAGACATTTACATAAAATAAATGTTGAAAATCAAAAAAAAGATACTGATTCAAACTTTTCCACTAGCAGAAGCAGTTGAAAGGTTGAGTGAATAGATTAGAAAAAGAAGTTACCTCCATAACATTTAAATTACTAATGCATAAACATTTAATACAGATATCACTGCTGTTACAGATAGCAATAATACACCTTCAAACACAATCAAAATCAAAGAGAGGGTACGTATTAAAACTTTTCAGCTAATAGAAGGAATTGAAAAGTAAGTAATATCTTAGATAAAGGAGTTAATTCGTAAAGATTGAGTGCAGATGCTAGTGCTCTTCCAGATTTTCCTGCGGCATTACAAGCCATAATTGAAAATGTACAACCCTCCAAACACAGTTTTGTATCATTCTGAATTGCTTAAAGCCGTGAAAAAGATTTGACAATCTACTTAACCTGAGATTCTGAAACCTTGGATCGATAGAAAGTTGTAAAATTCAGTTTCATTCATAATTCTTATCCGTTCCAAAAACGGCAGGTACTTTAAATTAAAAAAAAATCTAAGGTTTGTACAACTCCAAAATATAACATCTTAGATAACATAGAGGATATAGACATAGTTCGTCAAACTGGTCAATATTTCAGCGGAGTGTTGAGCAAGTAAAGACCAATTCTATGCAAGGAACTTTAAGACAAGTTGAAGGAATATAACAGAATTAAGGCGAGAAAGCAGAAACTTCCTAACCACCTAATTCGGCAATGTACTCCATATTCAAAAGTTATTACATAGATTTTTGACAAAAGTCTTACTAATGAAAACTTTCAAGAACTCTAGTCCCAAGAAATTCGCACAGAAGTTGGAAATAGAAATTCTGATAATTGAAACTAACTTGTTAAAAGTATGACAGGATAATCCAAACTGTTGATCGAATAATAGACTTTCGATGATGCGGAAACGTAAAATGTAGTGTTTTCTATACGATATCCTGCAACTAACATTTGATTAACAAACGAAAGTGACAAATAGCACTAACCGATTTTATCGAGCGGGAATCAAGATTTACAGAGAATAAAAAGAAAATAAACGTCTTTGTACTTATTGTTAGATTAATGATAAGATCAAACAGACAATACTCACAAATCCAGTAGAAATATTTTTAAACACATTCAAAAGCAAAGAAAAGGTAAGAATTGAAACTTTTCAGCTAGCAAGCTACTTCAATAAATTAAAAGAAGCTGACCTCTACAACATTTAAATTATTGCTGTTTCACTTTTCCACAACATTAGGTACAAGCCATAAGTGAAAGCATATAAGTCTCCAAACAGCGTTTCTGTCTTTATCGTGGTGGTAATGCTGTATCCTTTCGAATTGTCACAAGTCATGAATCTAATTTAAAACTCTAGATTATCTGCGATTTGGTAATTGAGATCAAGAAAATATGATCAAGAGTAGTTTCATCCATATCCTTGTCCAAACACACAACCTTATTATGAATTTGAAGCAAATTGATCGAAGCAAATGGGATTAATTGTGCAATTCTGATAAATATAAAATCATGAATGTCATAGGCAAAATGGACCTCATTCAATAAGAGTTATCTAATCAATGCTTGACTAGAGTGAGGTCAATGGTATTTAAGATTCGTGAAAGAAAAATTTATCATTTATCAGCACGTCAATTTAACCAATGCAGCAGAGTTAGAAGCGGTAATTGACCAAAAACCAGAAACCAGAAATCACCTAACCACATAACTCCTTAATGTATGGCATATTGTAAAGTTGTTGCATAGATTTCTGGTCGTAGTCTGACTAATGAAGACTTTCAAGAACTATGGTCCCATAGAGAACTTGAAAATACTGATGCTAGTAATGGCAAAATCAAAGAACTTGCTAAAAGTTTTTGATACGATGAGAGCTACTAAGATTTGATTAACAAGAAAAAAAGATTACATTTTTACCACAAGAATAAAATTTATTTATATGTGTACTTACGTAAATTGCTGCATAAACTATTATGCAAATTATGTACTTAATATAAACAAAATTGATGGCACTGGCATTTAATCTGAACATTTATTTATTCACTATGATTAACTGCAAAATTTCTTGCTTAATGTGTTAGAACCACCACCGAGAAAAACCTACAAATTAAATTAAATTTAAGTACGAATAGTTAATAGCTTAGACAAGGATATTTCGCTAAAACTATTAAATTAACCAATTTTACACTGAATTAAGCGTGTTGATTTTAATGATGATTAAAATGAGGAAATGTAGTTGTACTTAACCCAACGAATTTTGTGAAGTTCAAGCGCCTTATTCTAGGCTATGACGTAAACGTACACGATTTGATCACACACTTGCATCAATCTAGCGTTACTGTAAATCATGGGAACGGAATTGTTTTAACACATTGTCTTAGAAAAAGAGAGTCCATTTATCTACATGATCTTGAGTTGTACACGGAAAATATTATGTTATTGTAGTACTAAGCAAGGACGTTTTTAGTGATTCTATGTATGTATTTATATAACTTCGTATATTGAGTTAATTGCACTAAATGTGGGATATTCTAAAAGATTATAGTGAATTTATTAGAATAGTAGAAATTCAGATTCGGATAGTCTTCGATATCGCATTGCTGCTTACTTGTCTTTAAATTAAAACAAATTATTAATTATTTGTTTTTAAACGAAAGCTGCACTTGTTGAAAAAATATTTAACGAAAGTGTTTACCATCTAAAATTCAGATTGCTGATAAATGTATAAATCGTGCTGTATGTAATTTATAGCGTTTTATTTTTAGATTTCTCCGCTGCATCCGTATACAAAATTGACCTTTATCGAAGATGTTCAACTTCTGACATATAACTCCTCTCGGTGAATACTCATCCTTTCTCTTTTAGATTGGTTCTGACCCTACGTGCTGCTTCGTGCTGTACCATCACCGTTTCACGATGTAGTAAACGTTATAAAACGCATGAGAAAGCTACGAATCGTTTGCTTTCAATGAACTTTTCTTTCTCTTTAAAAATATTTACGCTATTACCTCTCATCACTATTACGTAATAGATTAGCAAAATTTAATTAACGATTTTATGTGCTACACGCAACATCTAACTAAATGATGGATGAAGCCGGGAAAACCTATAAAAATTTTATTACAACTTACACACATACAGCTGGTATGTACATACATACTTAAATATATATTCCAAGTAATAGAGATTTAAATACAAATTAATGGTTCTTATTACAAATCCCAATTACTCGGATTTGCATTCGCAACAAACAAAGCGAGAGATAATCGCCACTAACTATGTACATACATCCTTCATGTTTATATTTCCACTAAAGTACAAGGTACAGCCTTTTTATCTCGTACAACAGGCAATAACTCAAGAATTTTAAAAGCTTTCGAGTAGTAAAGTGTATATCGAGGAAATACCGCTGACAATTTCAGTTCTACATCTTGTTTTAATCTGGCGCTGCAAGCCATTAAGAATGCTTATGATAAGGCGATAAACCATTAGTAATATAACGGCTTGCATGCTCTGGAATTCATCGGCGAACATGTGGACGATGGAATTCCTAGTTAAACGACAAGTATTCTGTCTTTCTCGTCTAAGTAGGTGATCTACTTGACGAGAAACATCCCAACATTAAAAAGCCGTTTAATCTAGGTGAAACTTAAGACAATACGAGTACTTAAGGTTTAATGTTTGTAGATTCAGAGACAATAGAAAGGTGTGTGAGTAGCACAAACAGTTTACGATTATGAGGAATTGTCTAGAAAAAGTAGTAGTGTTAAATTTCGTTTTCATGACGTTCATATCTGTTATTAAATATCAAACGCATACGACACTGCCTGCAAAGAGATTAGTGGAAGTGACTCCGTTGTGTAGAGCTCTCAACGTTCTTGCTTTGCTAACAACTACTGGTTGAACCGAAACCATCTAGCAGATAATATGTAACAAACTCAAAAATTACATCTTTTCTATCTTGAAGACTTTGCTATTTTCAAATAAGATACAATTTCGGTTTTTATACATTGCATAAATTTTCTCATGATACGCCAGTATTGCAACAAACAAGATTGAAGATTAATACAATTCTGATCAATCAGGGAAAAAAATTTAATCATTTTTTGCGGTAAAGTAACCCAAGCAAAAAGAAACTAATCTTTTCTTCAAAGCACATGCTTGAGCATGAAGACGGCTGTAATAAATTATAATCTCAGTAGAAATTCAACAGTCTAGAAAATAATTATCTCATTTAATACCGAAAAAAACGGTCATAATTCAAATACTCCGTACAGTTACCGATTTTAAAAAAAGTAAATACCCATCTCCTATAACATTTTCAATTTCGAATTCCAATTTACCAGATCGACTAGTAGAATGCATACGTATAACACTAGAGCAGTTTATAGGATTTTTTAAATTTAATTAGCTTTCCTAAGAGATCGTCTCTCACGATATAAATCCGTATAATGATAGTACATTTTCATCACATTGAAACCGCAATCATCGAATCACTGTTGTGTCGATTTTAATTTGAGAGAACACGGCATACCTTTACTATTCTACCGGTCGATGGTGTGTCGGGTCAGGCTTTGTAATTGAAGAAATGCCCCAGAGCAAGAGAAACGGTAGCCGTACGGCATTATGGGCCGTGAAATGGACCGGCTACTGAGTTAAAACGAGATTACAAAATGGTTATATACATAGTTATGTTTTGTCGATATCGTCTCATAAGCGTTATAAGATCGGTGGTCGTTAACGTTGTTTATGTATAAAACTATATATTTTTTGCCTCTTTTTACTAAAAGAGATTACTATATGCATGACTTATATAGAGTCAGATAAGTTCATGTTGTCTTATATTATAACCTACTTTAATCAGTGGCTTCTTGCTAGTTTAGTTGTAATAAATCTAATCAATACCTAAGCCAAATTTTATGTTACAAAGATTTAGTCTAGTGCTTTATCAAATAATTAAGTTTAGAAAAGTGGAGCCAACTTTACGGTGTCACCACATTTTTGACAATTCTATTGGGAGCAAGTTTGCAAATCTGTCCGTCAGTGGGCACTATATATCCTACAACTGGAACAACAGTTCTGGTTAGTATTGCAATCTTTGATGCTTGAATGTGGAAAATAAACCTACGTAAGATTTGGTAGACTTTCTTTAGGCCGTGGTTGTGGTTCATGGAACTTATTGGTGTCTTTGACTGAATTTACAATAGGTCTACAACTCAAATGTATTTTAAGTGTACGTCAGAATGAGTTATTTGATCTGCCATTTAACATATTTGATCCAAAGATCATTTGGTTACAATGTAGTAAGAATTTGTTCAATGCGTTTCCATGTGGTCTTAATTGTCCTAGTGACCGTGACAGTTCAGGACTGAAAGTTAATTTCTTGACCTTAGATGTAGTGTAACGTAACTATTTTTAAACGAAAGAAAAGAATCTATACATGACCACGTCACTATCTCTTAATTAAAAAATGATGGTGTATATGTCATTTCAGTCAAAAAGAACAAAACGTGATAGTGCCTTATTTTGTCATGAATTCTCATTTACTAAAACATTTACTTAAATCATCTTGTATATACATGGTCTTAAAATGGTTACTATGCAATTAACAGTACCAAATCTTTACACATGAAGAACATCCTTTTCTATTTAATTTATATTTTGTTTGTTGTTCCTGTTTCAGAAATTGTTCCAAATAATGTCAATAAAAGCAACCTAGCGATTTTCTTTTTCTTTTCATATTTGAGACAGTTTCCAAAAAGTTGCAAAATACGATTTTTCAAAAAAAAATATGAGAAAAAGTTTCTTATTTTTGAATTTTGTGCATATGGATCCACTTTTGACGTAGGAGAACATTTATTTCATCAATAACTAAGTCCATTAAAGTGTATTAAAGGCTAATACAACTGCGTAATTTTTTGACAAATGCGATGTTGACGTTAAGAATTTCTTGTTTTTTTTTTAATTTTTAATTTTGAGTGCAGTCTTGGTTCATTTTACAATTAGAAAGAAATAAATGTTAATGTACAGTGCGAGCAACAAAGATTGAAAGGGTGCTGGTTCTATATTTTGGTCAAGTGGTGTATTAGTCTGATATTTTGTCTATTTATATAACAATGAGAGGTTATGTTTATTAATTATTCCTATGCATGTGTATAGTTCGTTTCACCACATTCAGTCCTTGGCACGCTTCAATGTTTATTGTACGCATAAGTTGAAAATCGCCTTTCTGAATTTTGTACTTACAGGGGTTGGACAAACTAATACATATGAACCTGCTCTCTAGCGGTGAAGGGTACCACCTAGCGTATATGTAAGAATATAGGGAAGTACACACATCAGTCTGCTACTTGCAGTGATAAAAGTCCCTGATTTTGAAAGAGGCATGATTGTTTGGGCAATGCTTCCTGACGATTAAAAAACGATAATGGCTACCCTGCTAGGTGTTGGGAAAAGTACAATGTAATGTCATCATTACATCATCATTACAAAGGCGAAGCTGAATGACACAGACAAAATGCTTTTATCACAGGTGTTCACATTATTTTGTCAATAACCTGTATAAAATTCAAAAAGAAACAAACTTTTTCATATAATAGTTTTAGAAATTTGGAAAAATAATGTTTTATTCCACGATTACTTGACAAAATCGTTTGAAGTCTCCCAACAAACAAGAAAAAAAAGTCATATGTGTGCCAAATGCTTTAAGAAAATTTCATTTTACTATCGTAAGTTTTAGAAAACTAGATGCTATACATTGGTTACGCTAATTTTGGACTTAATTTTTGCTTGTAAGCAAAATAAATAATGTGAAGTATACTTTAGGAAACCAACACGAAAACAGTATTTTCTATAAATTTACAAAAATATCTGATTGTGAGTGGAATCCAAAATCATTTTTCTGCATTTTTCGCTAGTGTACAATTTCAAAAGGCATACTGCAATGATAAATACTCGACCAAAGACTAGTCAATATCCCTTATAATATCTGCAACAAAAAGATGACTAAAACTGATGTAGACAAGCGCATATGTCAAAATTCAAACTGTTGAAATTACTACACCTGAAGCGATTGAAGACTTGATTTCTTAAAAATATTCAGCATTCGAAGAGATTACTATTAAACAAGGAAATCCTAATAGATCCTTGAAGTCGTTGTGAGGAGAAAACCGAAAAATTGCGTCATGTTTTTTTTTATATTGTTTTATTTATTTGGACAATATTTGCTTATCTATTTTATTTATTTATTTTGTATATTTATGTATGTACCTACGTACTTGCGCACATATGAAGCCACACCTTATTTACTTAACATAATTTTTTTATTGCGTATTTATATTATATATTTACTTAACTTTCTAAACAAATCAAATAGCATAAAATAGCTTCAAACAAATACCAATAAAATTCTTCCTAGATGGTCAACTTTCCATCTAAGAAACCGTAACAATCATCCGTTTTGCTTCATTTACCTTACCGTTCTCTTCTTGCTATTTTATTGGTTTCTTTAATCTAGCGTTTAGTAGGCACGAGACGCCGTTACCGCGCTTTCAAGAGCGTCGCCAACTAGGTCATCAGAAATTTTGCGCTGACTACAAATTAAAATCGTGAAAAAGCTGCATCAAATTATTAGTTTACGCTTAACAATCGGTATAATTGGTCGATGTTTAAACGTTCTTGTAGTATTACTCCGTAATGGTTGTTGGTCCGTCATACTCCGGTTAATTCGGTCTGAAAAATTGACGATGTTCATACGGTAGACAAGTGCTTTTCTCCGGATATAAACGCGACATAAGAATTAGTTTGTATGGACAATTTGTAGTTACACACTATTAAGACTATTCAACCATTTCACAGCGGCATCCTTTTACTTAAGTGTTTTCTTGGTAAACGAAGTAGTTGTGGGGTTCTTCAAAAGTCATCATAATAAATGCTCCATTGTCTTATTTTTAATTATAAACATAGTATGGAGTTTTAAACTAGTCAACACACAATAAATTAGTAATAACAAAGTGTCAATTCTTTTATAGTTTAAAATTTTTTCGTCTTTAATCTCAGTATTTAAAGACGGATTATATAACCATGAACACAGATTCTTCAACGCATATTTTGCATGTTAAATGACACAAAACGAATGACACTTGTTGCAATAACCTCCTATGGGCTTGGCAAGGTCAAACGCATTATTTAACAATCCCACGGCCTCATCACTTACTTAGGTTATGTAAACACTGTGTAAAATCACTGCGACATATGCACATTTGACTTCTAACCGTGTAACAAGGTGTATCCAAAGAAAACACAAATACTTACTACTAATTTAAGTAAATTTGCATTCAATTATTTGTGCAACTTAGATTGTATTGCAGATTCTGAGATATTTATACTAACATACTTACATCAAACCGCTAACGTTAGAGAAATAACCGTGCTTTGATTGTAAATAATAATGACGGATCTTCCTTTATTTACAAGAGACGACGAGCACGAAATTTTATCTCGAAAACAAGTTTGTAAACACAAAAAGTGCATCACGCACCGCACACTTAATTGCCTTAAACATAAACCATTTCGTCCCACTTCATACAGTTTTCCAGGTCTATAGGGATTTCAACATTTTTACACGAACTAGCTCTTAGTGGATCCGACGTAAAAATAAGAAAAGCTAAGACAAAGGAATCCTTAACAATTCTGTGAAGCAATTAATTAAAGTCAAATAGTTACAAAACTAATAATTACCTAGTCACAAAAAAAAGTTATTTTTCGTGTTAAATGAAAAAAAGTCTTTTTACATTAAAATTTATTCAGATATTGAAGATCAAGTACTCCATTCTTGCACACGATTAAGCCCGCTATAAAATGCATACATCCATAAATGCATAAAGTATGATGCACAGGACACTTACTTAAATAACTCTCATTGAAAGCAATCCCTCTTTACGATCTTACACACCTGAATTTATTATCATCGCCTCAATAATACCTAAAGTATAGGGCAGCGCCTATAAATATATCTAGGATGCCGATGTTGAAACAAAAATAAAACGTTTAATTAACGATTCGCGTTGTAGTAAATCGCGGTAGGTGTCGTAAATATCGTATTTAATCGCTACGCCGCTAGATGGCACAAGCGGTAGACCGTAATTGAGGATACAAATACTGCATGTATACGCGCATCGCCTACGCGGATGCTTTTAATACTCCGATCGAGGTACTTTCAATGCTGGGTTATTTAACAAACCCGAGCTTATCAACGCGAAGCGGTCGTCTTTTGTTTCTTTCCTTTAATTATGCAGAGACATCAACGGTGTGTCCCAGAAACGGAAGGAATGCATAATTAAGTAGGCATAACGCGTGGTGTTCTTGTTTTTTGTGTGCCAATTGAAGTAGATACTTATATATTATTTATCTAATGCTTTACACCTGATTATTATTAATTAAAGTGTAAATATTTTAATGATACAGTGAGATCCGGTAGCCGTATATTCGTTTTATTAAATGTGGAATCTGTCGAAATATGTAGTACATTAGTTGTTAATTTCACAACCTACGTAACGGTAAATCCGTATATATTTTGAACTATGTTGCGTAGATGTTTCAAAATATATTTATTTAACACACATTTATTTAACAAAGGATTAACACCTTACACAAGCATAAATACCAATATATTCAGATTTTAAATAAAGATTATTTAGAAGGTACTACGTACTTCATTTCTCTACTGAATTAAATTATATTAGTTTTAGAAAAAGTTACAATATGAAACTAGGTAAACATACTTTTTCACTTTAAAGTTTGCAATATTCTAGATTATGCAAAATGCAACTTACACAGGTGCGTCAAATCATTCACAGAAATGAAAACAAGCCCAAAATTTTTATAGACTTCAATCAATGTTCAATTGTGTTTTAATTACCTATAGAATGTAGGGGTGTGATTTGGTATTGGTTACGCTAAGCATGGCTAGTGACATTATTAGCATGCCATAAGGATGTGTTCTTATTAGTATTATTATTGCATGCAATGAGATCTAATAACAGATCTATAGGTAATTCATTATAATTTACTCGATCACGCATTACATGATGTTTTCTGTTACTTGCTGCTACAGTTGATTACGCTGGCATTTACAAAACTGTTAGCCCTAAAACATTCTACAAATCCTAATGACGAATTAAGTGCCAAATTATCCCCAAAGATTAAAGCTAAACAAAAATATATTTTTATGGTTCTATCCCCACATTGAACTGATATACCGTTTGTGCATAGATCATTAATACTACTTATTAATTTTGAAAATATAGCTTTGTTTCCAAACTCTTTCAAATCGCAGCTATGAAAAAGGAGTGTCAAAAAGATATTTTCTTATTTGGATTGATAAATAACTGGAATGATAGGAATAGAAGCATATACAGCATCCAACTTTTGAATATCGGAATGGGAGCCTAGAGGATTTCCCACTACGTATTCGTCAAAGTAAAGGAATAAAGGAAAAATTATATCGCTTTCATTTAATGTTTTGATTTTATTTGCCCAAAATTTCGTTTGTATTATATTCTAGATATATAAATCTCAAATATTCAGGGTTCAAACCTTCGAACAAGTTTCGAAATTCCGTTACAGACGCATTTAAAACTTTTATACCCTTTTGATTAAATGAATAAACATCTGCTAGGGAATTAATACATTTACTAAAAATAGTTAATGGTTCATCAAGTAATTTTTGTAACGTTATCAACGAATTTTTGTGCATCTTTTCTCGAAAGAGTAGTATCTGAAGGTTGAGTGCTTTTCTATTAAACATTGCAGCATTAAATTATGTCGAATGTTGCATGGCAGTAGTTGTTCCAACCTAGAGTAGTAATTTCTAATGTATAAAATATGCCATTTATACGGGGTCTACAGTTTTCCTTGCTCAGGTTATAATTTTTATGATATTAAAAAATCAGTAATTATACAGAATTTAATTTGGCACCCAATAGTAGGATGTCTAGTCTCTGATAATGCTGACTCCAGCGCTTTTGCCGCGCATAGGCACTGCAGCTGCACCCCTCTCCCCACAGATTCAAAAAAAATAACAAAATTGTATGTAACTGAAATTAACTAACGAAATAACTAAATATTTCAGTAGACTACTAGGAGATCTTATTACCAAAAATATGCTTCGAAACATATTCCATCTTATTCGTAGGCTAAGAGACTCATGTTAGTTCAAAGTGCCAAAATCAACTAGTGGATCGTATTGTACAATTCGTAGACAACACTTCCTATATAGAGGTTGTCTTGCATGTAAGTGATAACAAATTTTCATATTAGAGCTAGGGCCGCAACTGTTTGCCATATGCAAAGCATCCTTCTACGAGAATCCTTCCGGTTTGAGATATTCCAAGGTCTTTCTGCAACATTTCAATAAGCGAAGAGCAGTGGCCATGCTACAATTAAATAAAGACAGATTACGTGTCTTCGGTTTTCTTTCAGGGCAGTATCACCCTGCAGGGTCTGTGGGGCAAAGGTCGAAACTCCGTAATACCCCATATCAAACTGTATCACAACCACCAATCGGTGCCCACCACCTCAGCAAAGACGTAATAGACGTATGTATGATAAATACCTTCTCTCAAATCATTACAACTGTTACATTAAAGCTCTTATACTGGATAGACGGCTACAAATGCAGGAAGATTCCAGAAGTTTGTAACCTATATAAGAAGACACAATGAACCAATGGATCGCAGTGTAATAGCAGATTTAAATTAAATTTAAATTAAGCTGGACATAATCGGTGGGTTGAAAAACTGGTGATGACATATACATAGATGCCGCTAATAGCATTAAATCCATATGATTTTTACTTAGCCCTAACCTTAAAAAAATACGTATGTATATAAATTTTACAGCTGTCGGACTATTTGTAAGATATAGCGTTTTGAGTAAAGCAACTTTTTTTAGATTGCAAAAAAATGGATAAAAAGGAATTTCGAATGTTAATAAAGCATTGGTTTTTGGCGAAAAAAAAATACTGTTGAAACCAAGGGTTGGCTTGATAAACATTATTCACCTCTGCGCCAGGAAAATCAACCGTGTTTCGCTAAGTTTAAACAAGGTGAAATGAGTACCGAGAACGATCCACGCAGTGGACGCCCCAAAGAGGCTGTTACCGACGAAAACATTAAAAAAGTCCACAAAATAATTTTGGATGACCGTAAAGTAAAGTTGATCGAGATAGCCGAGACTCTAAAGATATCAAAGGAACGTGTTGGATATATCGTGAATGAATATTTGAATATCCAAAAGCTCTGTGCAAAGTGGGTGCCATGCGAGCTTACGATCGACCAAAAAAAAAAAAGAAACAAGAAATTGATGAGTCTGAGCGGTGTTTGGAGCTGTTCGATCGTAATGTACCCGAATTTTTGCGTCAATATGTGACAATGGATGAAACATCATTTCAGACCGGAGTCCAATCGACGGTCAGCCGAGTGGACTGCACGTGATGAATCGACTCCAAAGCGTGGAACGACACAACAATCGGCTGGCAAGGTTATGGCATCAGTATTTTGGGATGCGCATGGTATTATATTTATCGACTATCTTGAAAAGGGAAAAACCATCAACAGCGACTATAACATAGCGTTATTGGAGCGTTTCAAGGTCGAAATCGCAGAAAAAAACGGCCCCATTTGAAGAAGAAAGCCCTTTTCCAGCAAGACAATGCACCGTGTCACAGATCAATGAAAACGATGGCAAAATTGCGTGAATTGGGGTTTGAATTCGTATTCTCCAGATCTGGCCCCCAGCGACTTTTTCCTGTTCTCAGACCTCAAGAGAATGCTCGCTCGAGAGAAATTTTGCGCCGATGAAGAGGTAACCGCCGAAACTGAAACCTATTTTGAGGCTAAAGACAAATCCTACCATAAAAATGGTATCGAAAAACTGTATGACCGCTATAATCGTTGTATTGCTCTCGAACGCAACTACATATATTGAATAATAAAATCATTTTATAAAAAAAAGAATGTCTGTTAGCCTACAAACTTTTCAGACCAACGATACAAGCGTATATACGCTTTGCACGAGGTGGTTTTAATTTATACAATTGCCAATGATGATCAATTAAATCAGTTTAAATTTTTAGTGAGTGTAATAAAAGATTTGACAATAACTCGACTAGTCATAAAGGATGCTTTAGTATACATATACTTATATATAACCCCATTTTATGTCTATAGATACTTGACAGATTTGGTTTCCTATTGTGTCACAGAAGACGGATATGACAGAGATACATGAGCGCCTGTCAAGAACTGCAAAATCTAAACATGTAAACATAAAATATATCTTTTCAAAACATCCTGTACCGTTATTATTATTGAATTATCTACATATTTCAAGGTGAAAGATTCTACATACATCTAGTACCTATTAAGTATTGCAACCTTTCTAGCGATCCAAAATAATTACAAACATGAAAAAAGTTCAAACAGCAAACATAATCGCATTGAATATTAATCCAGTATTCAATTGTTTTTACTAAATATAATTCGCCGAAATGAGTTATTATAATAATGACAGTCATCATTACTAACTTTGAACCATATTGGTATTCATATGCCGTTACCAAAAAAGTTTGAATTTTTTAGTATTTAAAAAATTCTTAAATAAAAACAAATTTAATTCTGTTTTAACTATTAGCATATTCAGGCTGTGCATTTTGTACAATATGTATGTGAGTAATCACTTATTTTCCATTCACATAATTAATTGGAACTTCAACGTACTTCAATGATTGTTAATTTTATGACTTACCCACAATTAGATGCAACCATGATTCACTGTTTATTTTGCGGCTTGTTTCTATAAGCATCTTTTTCTATTCCGAGAGAATTGCAAGGTCGCGCCATGCACGGAGCATACTTAAAGATTTTGACACGGATCACGGCATGGATTATGTCAGCCTCCAAGGTTTCTTATAAAATGCTAAGTACCATGGATACTGAGAAGGTCTTCGGTTTAGTTCGATCGATTAATGCTGCAGTTACTAATGCATAATACAAAACATCCAGAAACATTATTTTTTTAAAATATTTAGAATTCAGTCAATATTTGCTGATTCTACAATCCTAATCAAAATTTTTCTTTTAATTAGTAAAGATATAGGAAAGAAGTAAATGTAACAAACTGCAAATTGCATTAAAATTTATTACAGTAATTACACCCGATAACAAAAAACTAACTAATGGAGATTCATTTTAAAGCTGCAACCATAAAACCCAACCGTCATTATATTACAAGTATTAAGCACATCAATCTACCGCAAGGTGTATGGTAAAGAATATATCCAATGATGAAATACGAAATATTTAACCTTGATAATAATTATATACGAAGAATTTATTGTAGGCTCTCTTACATACGTACGATATCAGTCCTCAGTATATACAGATAGAATAATCGACGAGTCGTGTTTATTTTTGAATTCCGGGTACCGTCATGGTTACATAAAAATATATGAATAATACACCAACTTTTACAATTGCTTGAACGCAGTCACCGCTAAATTTAATTGCAGTATATGTTATTATAAACAGAGAATTAAGCATTGTTTTAGAGAAGACAACCTGAATAAATATGTATAGAGAAACATGTTGTTCACTGCTCAACACAACGGTTAAACAAAAACAAGATAAAGTGTTTTTGTACGCACAAGGATGCTGAAAATGTTTAACTGTTAGTATTAAGTACTGATGAGGATTTAGAGAAATTGTCAGTATGACGATTGGAAGTTTAAATACTACGGTGGGTTCTTATTAATCATGATTTCATTAAAACCAAATAAGAAGGGCGAGAACCCGATTTGGCCAAAGAAAAACAATACCTTTTGTCTGAATTATCTGAATAAGATTATACAATAACTCACAAAACTATTTGGCGAAAACATAGTAATCTTTTTGAAAACAAGTCTATAAAAGAGTGCTCAATGACCAAAAAAGCAGTACCATGCTTCACAAGCCATGGACATATTACTTGCCAAACAAGTTACACGATCTAGTTCATTCCAATACATATTGACATAGAAGTTCGTGATTAACGGTAATTGTTTGCCAATTTCAGGGTGTTTCTTATTATTCGTTCAGCGTGTGAACAAAGTTTTAGAACTGAATTCTATGTTGGTTATTTAACGTAGATATATGGCTTCTCATAACTCTTGTTTCTGTTATGATTTTCGTAAATTTTGTTCAGAAAAATTACGCAACTTTTACAACCTTAGAAACGTACCAAGAATATAATAAGCTATGTTGTTTGGGTCACCCAATAATCGTCTGCAAGAATTTTATAACAAAAATTAGGGAAACTACACACACATGCATATAAGTTAAAAAGCATATAGTTCCCCTTGTCGTCCCTCCTTCTTTATATACATACATATTTATAATATTCACTATTTTAGGTATGTATACTTTTTACAAAAAAATCCGTTAAAAACTCATTTTCTGCTAAAAGTTACAGATTTTTTGCTGCATACATGCGATTCTGATTCACTGAGGATCATTATAAATAGATTACTTATACGACTATATGGAAAAAGTCTTTCAAACTACATTTGTCAGGAAATAATTTGTGGTATTATTCTGTTCAATTGAAAACTGACTCAACCGTAATAAGCAGCCTTTCTAGTTACGAATACATTTAAATTGCATACATGCCAAATTAATGGAAATTTGGTAATTTTGATGACTAAAGTAAAGTTTTTGAAAATCACTTAACAGTTACAGAGTTAAATAGAAGAAGAAAATTTATACATATACATATATGTACTGTGAAACATTGGAAAGTATTGGTTCAATAAAAACTGCTGAAAAATAATTTTAAGAGTGGGAGAAAATTTAAAACATTCGTAATATATTCTTAATGTAATAGTGAAAAATTGTATTTTGGTAATACGAGTAATCATAATGCACTTACTCCGCTGATAAGAAGCACTTATCATGACATTGTCATAGGTCCTCAAGGATCGAGTACTGATGAGTTATAAACTGGTCTTGCATCTGAATGTGATTAGTTTTAGAATAAATAAGCGAAAATCTTTCAAGCACTGCTAAGTTGCTTTAAAAAATCATCTAAGCTGATTTCAAGCTCAGCTAAGTTACTCTCAAAACCAGCCACAAAAATTGTACTAAGCTACTTTTTGAAAGTAGCTCGATTTTCAACCAGATAAACTGTTTTCAACACCAATTCTGAACATTAGTATCCTACACCTCTCAATTTTTGAGAACCTCCAATGGTGTCGACATTACTGCGGTTGTAATAAGCGGGCTTTCTGATTAGGTATACTGCTAAAGATCGATTTATTATTATTATTATTTTACCACTACCTATCAAAGATTTTGCGAGTAACATATTACTGTCGAATTTACAATTTGTTCCGTGGCATACAATTTTGGATTTATGACATACATACAGGGTGTCCGCGATATACAAAGCATGCTTTTAGCTTTTTTAAGCTACAACGATTTAGAAACAAAAACATATAATACACCTTGGGTCTATCTGTAAGCGTAAACGAGAAAAAAATTATTTCTCATGTCGCAAACTTCGACGCATACTGTACAGCGGCAGGCGATCAGTGCAGGATTTACCGGAGGATTACAGGCGTGTGTTCTTGCAAATGGGCAACACATCGAGCCCTTCCTGTAATACATTTTCTCCTGTCTCTCAAAAAGGTCCTTTTTAGGACCAGCAATTTATCATAAATAAAAGAAAAGAACTAAATTTTGTAGTAGCCTTTACGAAAGAGCTTAAAGCGCCATAACATAATTGCACTATTATTAGATACATTGTTTTCATTCCATGCAACTTTCCCTCAACTTAAATTTTCATTTACCGATCGAAAGCTGCTATTAAACACGCCCTTTTTACTCTAACTTCAACATAACATCGATTTTATTGTCATAACATTATTAAAAAAAAACTCAAAGACACCATTGACTTCGTACGATACAATGGTCTAATGTACTTCAAGGTCGTATAAACATATGATGCTTGGCTTGCAGCTGTGCTTCTATTGAATACGTGTACAGTATAGCGTAAGAGAAATGACACCACTCTTCCGTTTCAATGTATTAAATAATTCGTTTTCGTCGTTTCTTTCAGTTATTTTCAAATCTAAATTTTTGATATGGTTTTTTGGTTATTTAAGAAGCAATATGGATGAGTTTTCTTGTACAGTTTGACCAACTAAGGTTTTTTAGAAATAATTCTTTTTTCTCGTTTACGGTTACAGATAAACCCAAGGTGTATTATATGTTTTTGTTTCTCAATCGTTGTAGCTATCATGCCTTAAAAGCATGCTTTGTATATCGCGAACATCCTGTATTTATGGTGAAATATTCTTTTAAAATAATTATTTACTCTGGTTCTTCAATTTGCAAAATAGGAACGCTCAATAAAAGGTTTTGAGAGGAATCAAAAGATCAATCACTAATATTCAGTTTTCTCTTTCGAATGTTGATTAAATTAAAGTAATTCTCCAATATTCCAATTGCAATCCAAGCCAATTTTATTTTTTATAATGTCAATTTTAAATAGCAGATTCGAAATCATTTTTGGATTGACACTATTCACTTAGGACGAGTAGGAGGTACTATTTGAAGTAATTGTTAAAATGAAGTACCTAGTCATCAACAGCTTAAAAAGAATTAAGCACCATTACTTCCATATATTGCTTTTAATTTACTCATTTTGTAAGTATGATATGCTAGTCAAATACATAGTACTAAATATATTTTCGTGAAAAGGACTTCGTTACAGACAACTTTCTGTCACTTTTAACTATGTACATATAAGAACAAATAGAATGACGGAGACACGTTCATAAGTGTACACAACATGACAAATGCTACTATAAACAAGAATTAATACATCATATGTAAAGGTTTATATGTATTCCGAATCATATTTCGGTTAAATTTAGCACGAAATATATGCCTCCATAATAACATATGCATATATTTGCTCACAGTATTAAAGTATGTTAAATACTATTGTTACCTTCTTTCGCAAGATATGTACTGCGTGCGTTTTTTTATGACCTAAGCGCGAATTAATCCTTTCGAAAGATGATTAATCAATCTTCTGAAAAATACGAACACTCCCTCAAAATATGTTTTCAAAAGAATCCGGTTCTCCTTTAAAAGAAACTTAAAACAGACATATAACTTTCCATATTCGAAAAACTATATTACAAATATTTGAACCGATATGTATACATCTTAGTCGTTTTCAAATAACTTATTAATAGATAATCACCGTGTCAGTTTGATATCGATGCACAAACATTAAAATCAAAATCTTCTACATACATACATACGTATTGTGTCTTCTTCAAGCGAGCTATCTCTAAATTCCTCTTGAACCCACACGTATAGATTACGGATCATGTTTATTCATACACATCCAAGCTACATTTCCCACAATGATAAATTTAGCTGCGCCCTGTTTGCTTTCAGATTTATGCATTACCCAATAGAAAATATATTATAGGTAGAGAGATCTTCCAATGCACGTTCTTTAGGATTTCATCTTTTGCATTGTAAATTGATTTAAACTGTTAGTCACGCAAGGGAGTAATATTGCATCGTTGTGACATCAAAGAAGACAAATATCTTCCATGGCAGCCAGCAATAAAACTCTAAAACTAAAATAAATGCCAAAGCAGAAAACAAAAGAGCGTCTACGTTTATATATGGCATATCGATAAATAAAACATTCTGATGGTAGATTTAGTACATGATGTAAATTATGAATGGACTAAGAATATACAGTGGCCCACATAAGTATTGGCACAGCAGCAAGATTTAGAGCAAAATGTACATAAATAAGTTAGAATAGTGGTATTTGCGACCGTGTATTTTTTTAAATAAAACTACATGGCACTCTCTATATTCTGTATATTTAATAAATAAATTAAATTTTATTTATAACATTCAAACGAAATAAATACATTTTCTGTAGAACATATACATCAACAAAAGTATTGGCACATGCCCAGATAATATACAAGAAATTCAAAATATGCTAAAATTAATATTTGGTTGAGCCACCTTTTTGCCGTAAAACTTGGCATCGAATGAATCAATTTTTTTGTAACCTCGGAGTCTATTTTGGCCCACTCTTCTGAAAGGATCCGTTTAAGCTCTGGCTTACTGGAAATATGATGGTTCCGAATCCTAGTTTCTAGTTCCGCCCATAGATGCTCTATCGGGTTTACATCTGGAGACTGTGGAGGAGTAGATAAAGTGTGTTGTATACGATCCATTGTTTTACAACATAGGCGGTATGCTTAGGATCGTTATCCTGTTGGAAATATCAGTTTGCCCCAAGATTTAGCTTTTGTGCGGTTGGCTTGGTAGTTTTATTTAAAAAAATACACGGTCGCAAATACCACATTTCTAACTTATTTATATACATTTTGCTCTAAATCTTGCTGCTGTGCCAATACTTATGTGGGGAACTGTATGTATATGATTATATAAAAAGATCTTGGAGAGCTATGCAACTAGGTCTTAATATTTAAAAATGTTTGAAAGTACATGTATGAAATTGCGATGTAGATTTATATTATGTCTTTAAAATGTGCAATTTTTGAATTTCTTCACTTATTTGATATACTTGGCAGATACAGTCTTAAACAAAAAACAAATCCAAAATTTAAACGGTGAAATAACTTATACAGAGTGCTCAAAAAATGGCACCAAATTTTGTTATCTTAAAACTAGGAATAAACCAAGTAAAGATGAAATCAGATTTTTTCCATCAAAGTCGGTATGTTTAGATATAGGAATGTAATCAACAGATCCTTCTTTCACTTCAGCGAAAAATACACTGCCCTGCAACGAAGAAAAAACGGCGATTTTCATTTCAAAACGTTTTGAGTATCTGAAACAATTTTCTTCAATTCGGAAAATTTGGAAAGCTATAGACTTTATATGTACAAATACTTAAAATATTTGATTTGGCCTGCTTACATTGTTAACATTAAAGTGTAGAAAGCTGTATCTGTCAAACATTTTGAGGAAACTGGGCCTTGCACGTAAATTTCATTTAAAATCTAAATAAAATATAAGATTTGTAGTATATCAGCGACCAATTATGAGCTTTCTTTAATTTCTATTACAAAAATGATGATAACGATACATGAAAAACACCGTGTAGGAATATAGTTTGATTAGATGTATCACCACATATAAAAGTGCTGGCTAGCAATAAAGTATTTTGAAACAAGTATAATTATTGTGGAAATACTTGCACACGCCAAGCAATAACAAGCACATAAAATATGTATAAAAAATGTTTAAATGTTAAAAACTGGTTTGTGTAACGGATTAAAAATGTAAAAACGATATTTAAGAATTAGAATTATTATAGAAACAATATTTAGTCGCTATAATCAAGACAATCATGAAATTAAATTTTAATCGCTTATTATTACATAATGGTATAAACAAAATATGAATATTAATTTGTCAATCTTATACCACATATGTATTTATCCCGAAACACATACACACATACCTACGTATGTTTAATATAACAATTTTCTACAGTAAATATGCAAATGATTTTTTTACCGCCCGCCTAAAACCTTTCATATCAAACACTTCACATGTAAATTACAACAATAATTTCTCGTTGCGTCACAGCACTCTACTAAAAGCTCGTGGTCAAGATGATAGAAAAAAAAGGAGACACACAAACATATCAACTGTACATTCGATCGATTATGTTGGACGTTTAACATCGAAAACAACACAACAGCACTACATAATTAATACATAAATAGCTTAATGAACTATTCAAAGGCGGTTCGGCAACGCGTTTGGAGGTGATTCGATTATGCCCGGCGATTGTGGGCCAATTAAGGGATCCTTTATTCGTCAATCATCGACTAAAAGGTTCACTCAGTCTTTTTGATCGAAGTCTGGGCCTGGCCGGCTTGTCATAATGGATTTGATACTGCTTTGTAATGGTGTTTAAAAGCTCACATCTTAAACTATGTGTATCTTCTCTTCTGGTGAATTCAACAGATAGGTGGGATGATTTGTGTAAGTTTCTCGTGGGAGATAAAAACGGAGAGATATTACAAGTATCCAGACGATAACTATTCTTTTGCGGTAAAATTTGCACCGTTATGCAAGATATTAATGAATTCCATTAAGAAAACGGTTTTGTAGATGAAAGAAAAAAATCCCAATCAGTTAAAATTAATATCTAAAAATTTAAAAAGTATTCCATCATTTTTCGTGATACGTCACCTTTCACGCGAAAAGAACTTATTAGTACTTTCTAACGATCTGTGATTACAGCTTTATATAAAATTCACTTTAGCTCTAATTAGAAAGCGCAGCGACTTTTATAAGTCTAAAGGGAAATTAGCTATAGCAACCACTCTAGTACACTACGTGGGAATATCTCCGGCAGACAATGAGGGTGTAACATTACTATTGCAAAGAAGGTAGGGAATAAAAAAAGTTTTATTTAAAAATCGATACCACAATTGTGGGTAATTGAAATGAAATTCTACAGACTATTTTCAGGAAACTATGGAATATTAGATTTATGTACTACAAAATTTTGCCGATACAAATAGTGTAATGTTTTAAAATTTTAAACTATTGCCAACTATAAGCAACAGCTGAATCTTAAAAAATCGTTAAAACTGATTAGTTTTAGGTATAAGCTCTAGAGAGCATGCGCATAGCATTTTGTTAATGAAACACAAAATTCCAAAAATGAAAATGTCTGAATACTAATTACATTTGAGATGGGTTTAAATCGTGGATATAAAATTAAGGACTTTAAGGATTGACTAAATAGATGTTAGAAGGGGGAAGCCATAACTAGAAAAAATAGGTAGATTATATTATACTGAAATTATGCTGCTAAATAGACAAAATTCTAAAAATAGCAGTTTCGATGTGTAACCGGTACATTTGTTAAGGATATTTACAAAAATGCCAAAATTATAAAAAATTTTATGAAGAGCAAGAGGGGGCAATACCGAAATTATGTTGCCCGTGTTTTTTAGTTCTTACAAAATTCTATAAATAGAAATTTTGATTTGTAGCCAATACATTTGTTGAAAAAGATTTACGAAAATCTATAATTTGTAAAAATTTTTGTGAAGAGCAGGAGGGGGCAACGCCGAAAT
>SMLS01062645.1:0-29986 GCA_004785975.1 Popillia japonica | reverse complement strand
AAACCTAAAAAACCGGTTGGCGCCGTAGTAAGGTAGCCCTCCTACTTCCCATCATCACAAAACACTGTTTTAACGAAGTTCTAGAGGTGTTAGGTAAAATAATGTATGGAACTTGGGTGTTATAGGTCACAAGTCACTCGCAAAAACATGACTGCTCATGACTGAGTTCCCTTATAACACATTTGTACTATAATTACTATTACGAAAGTAATCAGCCTAAATTTAGGTTGGCAACATGAGACAGTTCATTTGTTAAAAAAAAAACTGTACAGTAAAACTGATACAATCCGGTTCATATTAAATTTGCTGCTAGTATCCTATCTTTGTCCTTCTTTCTACATGTTCCTCCATGTTAACATGACGGATGACTGCTGCTCGATGTTAAAAAGGGAAAATCCTCAGTCCCACAGCAGGAAAAGTACCAAACGAAGTTTTGTAGAAAAATGTTATCACAAAGACTTCTAATGGTGTTGTAGTAAAGCCTTATTAACTTTTCTTCCTCTATTTTGGAGTTTTATCATTGGATAAATTCGTTAATAACACGTACATAAATAATATCCATATCAAATACATACATATGTACATTTTAAGGTTTTCCCTAAGTTTTACCTCATTTTGTAGACAAACCTGACGTCATAGAAAAAAAAACAATATATTTCTGAAATCAGCACCAAAAACTAGATAACTAGTCATAAGCCAAAACCAGAAAACCTTCATATTTATGTATTGTCTCTAGTAACAGTTGCCGCATTTATTTTATGAATATTATGTAAGTCCACGTATTGATTTTTGTGTATTCCGCTAATTTGTCAAAGTGTTTGCCAATTAATGTACACTATTTGTATCAACACGAATAAAAGCGATTGTTACTGTTGACCAAAATAACACAGAAGATAAAATAACACTACACACGCAGCATTGAAGTAAGCTTTCCTTTCAGTAAAGTGAGATAGATACCGAACAGGGTAAATGCGTCTGGGGGGATGATTTTAAAGCGAGAGCCGTATTCTCTAGCGGTGTTTATCAAT
The DNA here is from genome assembly GCA_004785975.1 of Popillia japonica. Lineage (NCBI taxonomy): Eukaryota > Metazoa > Arthropoda > Insecta > Coleoptera > Scarabaeidae > Popillia > Popillia japonica. The sequence continues at coordinate 28,958 of SMLS01062645.1, read as the reverse complement.
TTTGGAGTATTGATTGCGTCTGGTGCAATCGACGTATTAATTAAAACACATACTGAAGCCCTTTCTATGAATACGCTCACTAGGAATAGGATACAATTTGCCATATTCACAATGTAACGTATGCAATCACTTCACATATTATGTTACTGTAACTACACGATTGTAGCGCTATTTTATCCAAGTGTCAAACACGTTTTCTTACAACAAAAGCATTGAATAATTAAAAATTTATTCCAGAATAAAATACAATCGTTTTAAAATGTAAGTAATTTAGTAAATTATTATAAATGATCTTTAAATTCTCAATATCTGTTCTAAAATGATGTATATCTTTTCATATATCATTTTTATAATTATTTTCTTTTTTAAAATCTTAATATTTTCAAAATCAAAGCCATGTCGCGTTTCTTTAGAGTGCTTATACAAAGCAATTTCCGCGGTTATATAATGTGATACTGTATTGATGATGACATAGTCTTTTTTTAATATTGTTTAATTTGAAATATATAAGATAAAGAAACGAAAGTATTTCTCAAGATACATACCTATATCAAACTTGAGATTATATAATTGTAACCATTTAAAACAGTAAAAAGGTTAATTGTCTAAAAATGTGTGCCCTAAAATAATTAGTCCAACTGTTAATTAGTTATATAACAATACTTATCGAAATCTATCCCCGAAGAAAAAGAATACATTGTTTGAGCAATGTAACTTTCTATAATGTGACACATATTGCAGTTGCAATATGGATTTTGTTGTTTTGCCCTAACTTTTACAATAAAATCTTCCTTTTATTGATGAACGAATGAAAACGACTAACAATAAGTAGTAGAAATAAATAAATATAAGGCTACAATGTGTAGAATAAAGCAAGAGGAACATCATATAAATGTATAATAACTCTTTATTACTGGAATTAATCGTACATATAAGAAATCGGATTAAGCAACCACGTAAGATTTGAAATATGTACTAACTTGTTCACTTTATGACGCTTTTCGTAAGCAAATTAGAAAATGATCGTACGTTTTATCAGCGTCAGCAACAGGTAGTTCCGTTTGCGTGGGTTATTGCGTGATAAACCGCATTGTATTAGGTACGCCATAGTTGCATACATATGTACATTTAGAATAATTAATAATAATAATCTTCTAGTCTTTCTTTATTAGACTATCATGTTACAATTAGGAACACATTCTTGCTTATTTTCTAATGTTAAAGTTTCAAACGCAAAAATCATAGCCAACAGTAATATTTATTGATTATTGGGTATTCAAGTTCTTGCTTCTTTGTACTGTTTCACTTGCTGATGACTATGTTACATTTTCTTTATTAATTTATATCTCTGTACTGTTCGTTATAATATTTTGTTACTGCTTGCAGCGAATCTAAAACCACAACGATCATGATTGGGTAGTGTTATTATTGTGAAAAACAATCAATATATTTTTTATAAATAACTCTAAAGCACAAGGTTATCATAAAGTAAGGGATATATTTTAAATTACTATTATTATAACAAGTTAAGTTAATAACAAAAAATAAAGTCTAATTGTTTATTGTATCTATGGGCACGCTACTGGATTACGTATTTGCACGAGAATAGGTTTGAGAGTAGAGGCACTGTCAAATTGAAGCGTACCGCAATTTGATACAATATCTAAAAGAACAGGGTCTGACCTACAGGAATATTAGAAAGACCAAGAATTAGTGATGTCCAAGTTGCAAAAGTTCATGAAAATCATGTCACAGGTAAATCATTAGTAAAAAGCAGTGTAACTTTGATGCAAAATTCTAAAAATGTATACACTGCTAGAAATAATTGACTCACCCTGCATAATCTGAACTCGTTAAGATACATCCATGAAATTTGCGGATCGATCGAGCTACTTTGAGCGAGTTTGAGCGACAAATGTTTGTGGGGATGAACATGGCGGGTATATCCTTCCATGAGATCGTGCGCTGTCTTGAGCGATTGTTATCGGCTGTGTAACGGCAGGGCGAGAATGGACTGAGGTAGGACGTAGGGAAGCCCGCTCGAGCGGGCTCCCCTACGCGACCACGGCGCGCGAGAACCGCGCCCTTCGGTGACGTTGCGTGCGTCGTCCTCAAGGCAACTTCGAGACATTAACAATACCGAAACCCACGTGACCTCTTTTAGATATGCAACCCATTTAACAGTATGGTAATACATATTTTTAAAAATAAAAATCCTCCAGAAATTTTTATTTACATATATTGACAATTAAAATTTTACAGGTTAGGTTTATATTGTAAATAATCACAACTAAGCAACGACTGAACGACACAAACAGAGACGTATAAAAACTGTCAAATCAAATATCGATTAGCAACTCAGGTTAGACCGGTTAGATAGCTTAGGGATATTTTTAGTTTTACCAACTTATTATTTACGTCATCTTACGTCAGTGATCACGTGGATTTCGTTTCTTATTGAAAACCCTTTATTTTTTTATTAACTTAGTTTCTTAAAAAGTTATACTAATTTAATATATGTATGTATATCTCTTATTTTATGGCAACGGCATATATTTAACTCATACAGTGATAAAAGTGATTCTATTTCTCGTAAAGCTTCCTTTTATAAACAACTGTCCATTTAGTTATGAATATTACATGTTACTGCTGTATTTTTAGAATATATTTCAATGTGTAATTCCCAAATTATTCATTGCGATCTGATACATCAAAAAAAAATCAACATAGAGGTAGATTCAATAAAATATTCAATATGAAGAAAATAAAAATGTAATGTTTTACATTAAAAAATTGAAAGCAACCTGTCAATGCTAAATTTTTTATACCATCATGAAACCACCACCTACGCACTTGTACTCTACGCGGCATTCTCTGCATTAATTTTCTTAGGGTTTTCTCTACAATTTCATCGATTAAACAGGGCATTGATCATAAGTTTTCTAACTCTATAAGGTTGAGCTCGTGGTTTGGGATGACCAAATCATAACCCCCCAAACGATAACAATTCTCATACCGTATGATTCTTGATGTAACATATTCACGAAGGATTTACTCATTTGTTTATTCCGCTTTGTCCACCGAAAAACTTAAAACATCAATTAGGCCGTCTAGCCAACGTTGACCCATTATTCTATCGATCAATGTCGATGTATTTGTACCCACTGCAGTTGTTTTAACCGAGTATCCTTGCGGAGGAGAAGTTTTGCGTATACCTATGCAGCTATTCAGCCGTATCAATTTGCTTCTAGAGACTATGTTTATATTGCCAGCCGCAATTCAGTCGCTATTTTTGGCGTTACTTTTCCAGCTGCGTTTATATATCGATCGAAGTAGTCTATCGTTTCTCAGTTATTTTGGACGGACCTGGACCTGCGTTCTACTAATATGTTTGTATCTCAATATCTGCACATTGTGTACTTTAGTGAGTTCAATATGTTTAAATCTTCTCCATTTTCCCCTAAAATTGGCTGGAGTAATTACTGCAACACTATTTTTGGGACATTTTGTTCTGTACTGTACTTTTTACCATAGAGGTTTACACACCGATTTATATATGAACTTTACGTGCACGATCGCATTGTATTACAATGATTGTGAGCTGTTAAGTAATCGACTGTAGACCCATTTAGTAATCACTAAGTAAAGCAAACAAATCATTTACGAATTATTTAAGATTATTGCATGACAGTATACACACTTTTAAAGCGAGGAAACTTGTTTAGATTATTGTAACAAAATTTTCAGTAAAAACCGTGTATTTAGTAGATGAAAGCTTTACTGTAACGCAAATTCAATTACTCCGCGTTCATCAAAGCAATATCTTGTTTTCGAAAAGAAGGAAAAGCGTCACTTTAAAGCAAAATCCTTGTTAGCTAAATAGGAAATTTCAGCTGAGATACCGCAATTAATTTGTAAAAGAAGTGTATTATGACCAGTAGTGATACAAACTTTCACTTTATACATTATTCTGTAAACTATAAGATTAGGAAAGAAATAAGTAGATGTTAATTCTGCATTATTAAAATATCTAAGCTTTGCAAATATTATCCTACAACCGCAAGGCATTCTCTTGTAGCTAATTCTACGTGTCCATTAACTTCACACAAATATAACTGTCAGTACCTACATAAAACACAAAAAAAAATTTCTTTGCTTTTTTAAATGATGATTCTTACAATGTGCAAACGTATTAATTGAATATGTAGAACTTACAGCAAAACTGTTTCCTTTCTTAGACGTCGCATGTATGCTTAACTAACATTTCCTAAATTTTCCTAAAAATTTACTTTCGCTGAAAATGTAAATTTTCAAACGTTATAATTCCAATGGTATAATAATATCATTTAAAATTCATTTTATTTTGTTGAACTATAAGTAGGTACTGTATTCCGTAGTACGAAATTGACGCCTTTATATTTAATATTTAATTATATCTACTGATCCAATATCGGACGCTTTCCAGCATTTCGGTGAACAGATTTGAACATACTTTGCTGATATTCTCGTAAGCACATTTCAGCTACTTGAGTTTCTTACTAATACTAGTTCTTTTTTTAATGCCGTACGGTCTTTCTCCTTCGCTTAGTTCCAATCTCGTTCACTATTTCAACACGGAATATAGTGTAAATTATAGATAATTGCCAATGATTCCTGATAATATTCCTTGTCAGTTTCGTAGTGTTGATTAAACAAACTGTCGAACTATATCTCGTATTTTAACTTTACGAATGATTCAAACTTTGACAACTTCATTTCAGATTTTTTTACTCGTGTTTTTTATTCTTCGCGTTGCATCAATTTTTTATGTAATTAAACATTCTACGCCAGTTTGACTCATGTATGTACCTACATATGTATATGAACATAAACAATTCTTTGTAGCAACCAAATTTGATTGCTCCGCCTTAAGACAAATCTATTTTTTTTCAGTACTTACTGTAATTTAATTATATATGGTGATCTATATATAGTGCTTAACACATATAATTATAGCACAGAACTACTAAAAACACATGAACGTGATAATAACTCTAAATAGCTGTAGTCAACAACAAAGATTGAAGCGTGCCAAGGATACGGCATATGGTGAAACAAACCTATACATAGGCGCAGGAATAATCAACATAACCTACAACATAAATATAAACACACAAAGTGACAGACTAAAATACTCCTTGTCAGTAAATTCAAAGGCATTAAAGTATAGGTAAAAGTCTAATTAGAAGATAGTTTTGATGAAATTAGAAACAAATATAGAACCAGTACGCTTTAATCTTTGTTTGGCTATGATGCTATTCCGCCTTAAAATACAATCACTCTCGTAAAATATGTATATATTATAAATATAAAGTATCTTGTAATGAAAAAAAAATAATGTTTGCAGAAACGCATTCATTTTTTTAACTGCGAAATTATGTCTTGCTCTCTCTTAAAAATTTGTTTATTTTCAATTTTCAGTTGTTACTATTACCTAACTTACTACATGTTTGCTTTCTAAGTTATCAGTTATCATTAATCAGTTTGTTATTGTATTGGTATAGGTTTATTTGTACCATCGATTTTCATTAGCACGAGATATCGCCATATACCGTGTGAATGCCTGCGAGCGATCGATACCTAACCTGTGTACGCTATACTCTACTGTACGATTGTATTAGCAAAAATAGCTTTCTGCATCTTAGATCAGCGGTATCTACATACATCAGATTTCCTATCGAGCGGGCGATCTATGTAACTAATAATTACCTTTTGTTATTTCCAGCGTAAAATTATTTTACCATAAACAGTTTCTGCTCCGGCGTATAATATTCCATTTTTACAACGACCGTTACTACTCAGAACGCGCTTTATTGAGATATGTGTGAAGGAGTGAACGCTATGACGTATCAATTCAACTATAATACGCATGCTACTATGTGACAACAATTGTGTGCTCACTCGCAGTCTGCATAGATAGACTTGAATATCTTGCCTGCGATCGTCCGTTCGGTAGGAAATCTAATGCATCGCTGAACTAACAAGGGGAACACCAGGGTTGTCCGACACGGATTTTAATGGATGTCAACTAACTAACATAGTTGAGATTCATTAAAATCCGTGTTGGACAACCCTGGTGTTCCCCTTGTAAGATGCAGCAAGTTATTTTTGCCAATATAATTGTAGAGTAGAATCCAGCGCACGCAGGTGAGGTATCGACCACTCGCAGGCATTCATACGGTATATAGCGATTGGTATATACCAATTTCTTCAAAAAATGTTGGAAGTTTACCCTTCAAGAAGAGAAGAGAGAAGAAACAAATTACATTGCGTGATATTCTTACCATTTGCAGATTTCCAAGCTTCATTTCACTTAATTATAGTTCATCGGTAGTGGATATGGTACTACGTACAGGTATGCGCAGATTAATCCTAAGATCAAATATGAGTAACTTTTTGCTGTATCTAGTTCTCACCTTTTATTTCTTACTCAAGTAATATAGCTTTACCATACTTTTCGATGATTTTTATATGTATGAATTTGAATCTTTGAAATAACTGTGGCAGAATCTGAATTGTTGTGTATAACATCTCAAAACTTCTATATATTCTATATTATTTCTATTCTGCTGTATAAATTGTAAAAGCTATAGACAGCGATATTCTTCGGTTATTTCTGAATCGAAAATCTAAATCTGTATTAAATTGTTGTACCATTTTTCACACACCTTTACGAGGTTCTCGAGCCGGATCTTCAGTTCCTTAGTAAGATTTGTGTTCGTTATTTGTAGGTATTGATATGCAGCTGCAATTTTGAATTTAAACGAGTTCTTATTCTTACATTTCTTGATTAGCAACAACTTATGAAAACACATTTGGCAACGTCGTAGGACAATGTGTGTAATTTGAAATTCCCGTTTGTCAATATTAACAAATATCGTACCTGTAACAGTAGTAGACAACTACAGCACTGCTACATGCATGTTAGTTTCAAGTGGTCCCTGAACGCGTATCGTATAAACATGGTACAACATTTTACCATTAAATAATCGGTTCCAAGTCGAACGAAATATTTCGCTAGATGTAGTTTTTACGACAATTTATACACATGATGTATAAAATAACAATTTCTTTCTAAAACTCTCTATGAACGACATTCATTACCATTAGTTCTTCCAAAGGAAATGTTGTTTTAAGCTTAGCGCTCTGGATACCTACAGCTCCTTCTATAGCAAAAACCGCCTCTTAATCATAGTATGTAGTCTTCTTCCTGTTAACTAGCTTTAAATTAAATTATCCGATTGCTATGTATTCACATTCAGTTCGAATAAGAGAGGAAACTGTATTGACTTAATTGATTAGTTCGGTAATAGACGGTTTCTCAAATTACCAGATAGTAACAGCATCTAACAGACATGCATTTCTTTGCGAGACCAAATCATTGACAAAACCAATCACATATATTTATTAAAATTCTGACTCGCAATGTAAACTGGCATTCTCTATACACCTATTTATATAAGGTGCAAAACTCCTATATACCATTTCTAAATATTCTTGAATATATCTAACTTCTCTGCCCATGAATGATAAGAGAACATCTGTAATACATACATATTTAAAAGGTCTTCAAACAAGTTTAATTGCTTCATTTAGTCCAGCCTATTATATCTTATACTTCCATTTATACAGTGAAACCTGTTTAAAACGGAATCGACTGGGACCAAAATATTTTCCTTTATACACAGGTTTCCGTTTTACTCAGGTTATTATACATATGTATTAAAATATGAAATTCTAATGTTTCATTCAACCGTCCAATCTAAAGCATACCAACGCGTGAAATTCCAAAATTTTTACGAATTTGCTAAAGTTCTAAGACAAAATAGGCAAGTATCTAGATCATATTGCAGAAAAAGGAACACATTTATACATACATACCTATTTTATTTTATTCATATAAATATATGTATGAACGTTACTTTATCAACGTCCGACAAAAGATCGAACATGTGTGCACAACTATGTGTATTCCCTTTGTATTCCGTCTTCCTATTGAGTCGTTTTAACTAGTAATCCACACGTGTGATACATTTTCCAATCGACAAAGTGTTTCCTTCATAGGTGACCGTCAGAAATGGTCTGTTTTCTAATCGTAAATCAAGCCAAGGACCGTTGCCGGTCATTTGAAGTATGTAAACTCTGTTATTTATGGTGGAAACCGATTCCGTTTTATGGAGGTTCACAATACTTTTTGGTCTAAATTTATTAGTACGGTTTCGCGTTAAACAGGTTCCGTTTTAAAAAGGTACAGTTGCTATGTTTTTTTACGAGGACGATTCCGGACTATGAAAATTTTCCGCCTTAAACAGTTTTCCGTTTTATCAAGGGTCCGTCTTAGGCAGGTTTCACTGTACATACATATCTTTATTAGGCAAGAACGAAAATATGGGCATAGCTAAATAATTACCGATACCGTATAGGTGAATCACCTCCATATTAACTGTGACTGAAGCTGTGATTCATTCTTGATATCGAGTATTAATTAATCTATTTATACAAATATAAACATAAGAAATCGTATTTATAACATAATGAATGTTTGTATTGTTGGTGTGTGTGTCGAGTGCCGTACTGGCGATAACGATTATATAAACAATATGCAATTTATATGGACAAAATACGAATGCAACGAACACTGCATACTTGCGAAAATTAATCAACTAGTAACACAGATAGGAGAATGGATGTGTATCAGACGATGTACCGGGTGGTCAGATAAGAATGCAAAGTGCTGTATCTCGGAAACTACTCATCATAGAGACTTGCGGCAAATAAATTTATTACTAAAGTGGTCAAAAGAAGACAGTAGGAAATATTTTCAGATTTCCAACATAGTCGCCATCTTAGACTTTTAACGCGATTTTTTTATTCATATCCACCTAGTAAATGTTACCACAACTATGTACTATCATGGACAGATAGAATGTTCGGGTATACGGAATGCATGCGCTCCTGATACAATATCGATTGTGCCGTCAAGTGAATTGTATGAGGAGCGCAGCTTGCTCTCCGTACACCCTGACATTCTATCTGTCCATGACTGTACATATATATACCGTTTAAAGCTAAGCTTTCACTTTTTGACGTATCTGTTAAAATAAAGTGGTGGGAGGATATTTGGGTGTTTTTTTTTAATAAACAGCTGAACTCCTAAACGACTGAGTGGATTTTAAAAAACTTCATGTTGTTGAAAAAAGCATTTATTGTTCCATCAAACGCATCTTACCTGTGATATGTCTAATTCTTAGCGATGTCGCGAGAGCGCGTTTTTTGATATGATAACAGAAAATTACAAAATTCTCTAAAAATTTAAATGCAATATGATTGTTTTAATAAAAATGTCCAAAAAGGATATACCTAAAGAGGTCAATGAAAACTGTATGTTGATATCTTATTAGTAACTTGAAATATGAAATAATAAAAAATAATTTAAAAAGAGGCTATTAATATTGAACCGACATTGTTGTTTGTTTGTCTTTTTTCAATGATAAAATTTTATATTTTAATAATTTTTAAATAATAAAAATATTTTACAATGATATAGAAGGCTTCCACGGACTGGGTCTCTATTATTAAGGTCTCCGGATGTTGACCGTGTCATAGTTTATAAAATACCTATATATACAGTACAAATAAATGCACAATAAATCACTCGACGTTTCGCCACTAATGTAAGTGCCTTCTTCAAGAGCAAGAGATGTACATGTGTACACTACGCTACAGACGAAATCCTTCTAGTGGGCTGTCTGGAGGGATGTAAGAAGAAGAAGAAGATGTAATTCGACGTGTCAACCACGCTGTTACTATGAAACCCACCGTGTCAGATTACTACGAAATTCCTACAGAATTACCTATATATACTATTATGATTTTTTTAATTTCGAACTGAACTTTACTCTGCGATTATTTACTTATCAGTGTGAAAAAGTAGAAACAAAATTAGTAGGAAAAGCAGTGTTACTAATTTAAAACACTATACATACTCGTTTAGTAAAAGCGTGTTTTTCTAAACTTCATAATATGTAATTATGATTCAACTCGAAAATATTACGGAATTTTATTGACCAAATTAGAATTGGAGTGAACAGCTAATTTCTACTATGTTCTTTTTAAAGAATTATATTACATTATTATTAAACTTAAAGTTCCCTGCACAAAACACGAATATTCCTAAAGAGACAAGTGAATCGTACATTATATATACAACATCCGTTTAAATTTATTACGTATGTACATATATAAAAATGTTACCCATTACAACAAGAAATAAAATATTGACGTAACATCATATATGTATAACTGTACGCTTCGATTCATCTATGTTCAACTTTATTTCGCCAAGTCTTACGAAATGCTCTCTCCCTCAGCCACGGCAATCGTGTGTAAATGTACGGTATATCGATTTTTCATGTATACACAACAAAACCAAGCGTCAATCAAGCAATATTGCCTGCCTCTTGAGGGTCAAGGTCACTGCTGTGTATTTTTATCAGTTGTATGTATACACGACGGACGTTTGTGGTCGATCGATAGACTGCGTGCGTAGTGGAAAACAGCACGACGCGACGTGTTCGAAGTAGGCGGAAACTCTTTCCAGCCTGTAAATTTATATGATAATTTTGCTTTTTATAGCATACACGAACGATGCTGTAATTCAGAACAAGTCATAATAAATTATTTACTATAATTATTTATTAACAATAATTGTATACTTTTATGAATACATGCACTTATGCATTGGTGTATGAAAGATAGAAGCCAGTTATTAAGCAGTTTCAGCTGTTACGCAGTATAATGAAACCTTTTTGATTATATTTCGTTCTTTCGTTATGTGCGCATTCTGAAAATATACTTGGCTAACATTAAAAGTTAGTCATAATTAGTATGAAAGTAGTGGGGGTACAGAGGGAGTGGCCAAATCGTAGTTGTACATGTTGTTATATGTATACGTAATAATAATCAATCATTAACGCAATTTCCGACTCGTTGTGAGATAGACGAATCCAGTTTCGTATTTCATGCTTCTGTTTTTTAGATCTTTGAATTATTGTTGCTCCACGTCTAATTGCTATTAGAAATGTATAATATTTATTATTTTCATATATTTTAGGTATTTAGTCGCTTCAACCGGAAGTCCTTTATTGTCGACAGAAAACAACTTTTAACTAATTTGTGTATTTGATCATTAACCTGGTAGAGATAATAGTACAGCTCTGAGAAATGTTTTCTGCTCCTGTGAAAATATTGTCATTAAAAACTATCTGCTTTGAGTAAATCATACTCTGTCGAGGCAGGTTGCTTCTATTTGGAAGAGGAAACTATATTGCTAATAATCCTACTCCTCTTAGATTTGACTTCCTTCTCTAGACACCTTCTCTCTCCCGCATTTGCAATACACTAGGGCTAGGGTCTCGAACTGCGTCGGGGTTGCGTTCCAGGAAAGTACGACACAAATCGAAACAACGCAAATCGAATGACACTTTTCCATAAGACTCCATAGCAATTTATTAGAGTCCATCCACGGATGTCGTAAACACGTCGGGCAATGTTTAGGAAGTACTTTAATAGATACTAGATTGCGAGTGTAGTTGAAAAATTTAAACAACATGAGTAGCAGAATACATTTTTCAACTATGTGCATGTCAAAGGCAACAAAAACAGAAAAAGGTTAAGTGACTAATAAATTTGGACGCCATTAAAAGCAAATAAGGAAATTAGCAGAAACAAATAGACAAACAAAAACAAACAAAATTAGTAGCACACACCTTACATATCTTCCAATTCCAAAGGAGAAACATATTTTACTAATAAAATATATCAAAATTTAAGTAGCCTTTATATAACTGCAGCGTTTATAAGTTTATATAGTACCTACCAGATCCTTTTTTTTTTGTTTAACCCCATGGGCGGGTGTCCCCGTGCGGCCGCTCGGCCAAAAAGGTGTATTGTGCCCCCATGTCGTTTAAGCCTTCCAACCCAGTTGTACCTGTGAGAAAAAGTGTGCAAGCTGGTCGAGAGTTAATTTCTCTAGTTCGAGTTCGTCCAATCTGTCGACACCAAAGTAGCTCCGCCTTTTCATGTCCCATGCAGGACAGTCGGAAAGGAGATGCACGGGAGTTTCCTCCATGTCTCCGCAGCTTCTACACTGGGGAGAGTTTGCTAAGCCCATGCGAAACAGGTGTTTGTTCAGTGTGCAGTGCCCAGTGACGATGCCTGTTAGCTTCCTTAACCTGGGCCTGCTCACAGAGACGGCTTTACGAAGCCTGTCCTGGTAAGGATGAACACCCAGGAGTTTACAGTGTCTCATTCCAGTGAATCCGTTCCAGTGGGACCGGTTTCTGGCAGCGAGCTGAGTTCTGACGAAAGCCTCGACGCAACCATACTCCCACACGTCGGTTCCGGACTTGTGTGTAGTCGTCCACTGGCTGCTCTGGCTAGCCCGTCAGCAATTTTATTTCCCCTGATCACGGAGTGGCCCGGCACCCATCTCAGCGTAAAGCTGTGAAGTTCCGCCAGTTGTTTCAGCTTCCTGTGGCAGTTTAAAACTACCTCAAAATCAAACTTGACAGCTTGTAGGGCCTTGACGGCATCCTGGCTGTCCGATAAGATTTCCACCACTTTATTCTCATGCGAGGAGGTTAAACTTCCTTCCGTGCACGTCTGAATGGCTATAATTTCGGTCTGGAAAACGGAGGGGGAGCACCCCAGGCTAATGGATTTACCATGTGGCGCCCCGTCCTTCCAGATTCCAATGCCCGTGCCTTTAGGTGTTTTGGAGGCATCTACAAACCAGCGTTGAAGCTCTTGCTTGTGTTTGCGAATGTCGGTTATAGTAGGCTCCCTGGTGGGGATATCTACTTTATAGTTTCCAGTGAAACTAGAGATGGACGGGATCCTGTTCGGCCTAACGGACAGTGGTGCCGTATTTTCGATGTAGGTGAAGATGCCAGTACTGTCACCAGTTCTGCCTGTGAGGCCTTTGCATCCACTACATTTTAACCTGTAGGCCCTCAGGGCAGCCTCTGACCACAACGCCAGGTGTAACGGAGGGAGATCAATTATGGCCTCTATGGCCGTTGTCGACGTCGGGGATATGGCCCCCGTGATACCCAGGCAGGCAATCCTCTAAACTTTGCTCAGGGTACTGATCGCATACCCTAGGCTGGCTTTGTGCCACCAGGCCAGTGAAGCGTAAGTTATGGAGGGTGTTATGACCTTCGTATACAGCCAATGTACCATTTCAGATTTCTGCCCCAAAACTAACGATAGCTGCATTGCAATTACTGTACATTTCATAGAGGGCAATTATAAAATCACGACATTGCATTGTTTGGATTGTTTTCAATATGTATTCCGGACGCCATACGCCAGAAAACGTATGCCATGAAATACAAAGAATATTGAGAGAATGGTCTATTACCGAAAAAGTTGTTGCTGTAATTATTATTATAATAACGCTTAAAAACAACAATTTTCTGGCCAGGTATAAACTAGAATATAGAGCAAATAATCAATAAATGTGCCAGTTACGAGAAAATTCAAAAGATAATTCAAAATGAACCAATGCTAATACACGAATTATTGAATTATTATCGAATTGACGATAATTACTGACACTTAAATACAGATCATTTTTCTAAAGAGTTTTATGACTGAATATACTATTTAAAAACAAAGTCTAAATTGTGTCATCATAATTTTTTTATTTTACATATTATTCCCAATAGTTTTTATTGACTGTAGTACCTATCACACACACAACTTTTTATAGTACCCACATACCGATTTCATATGTTGCGTGCGCAAATAATATCAACAGATGTGTCAACAGACTATGTGTCTTGTCATAAAGGTTGCACTGATAATTTTCATGCCGGGTATGTGAGCATATCCACTGAATAATTAAAGCAAATAAAGGAGGATGGATCTGTTAAATGGTCTTGTGTTAAGTGTAGTTAGAGCATAACTAATAACTTGGCATATCAATAATAACAATATTCTTATGAAGATTAGTAAGTATGTGAAAAATGTATTAAAAGCCATTTAGAACTCAACTAGTGCGGAATCAATCCTGACCAATCGTGTTGATCTGGAAACTATCAGACTATTAGTGATGTTATTAATCATATGGCAACTACGGTAATTATGTATTGCTAGTTTAGAGAAACTCTCTTTTCAAATCTCAATGCAGAAAACTGTAACAATAAGAATATCGACAAACAGATTTATTTTCCTACTGTAAATAGTTCGAATGGTAAAAATGAACACGCAAATCCAGTAAACGAAAAGATACAGACGAAAAAAACGATGATGCAAATAAAGAGGTAGTCCTGCTTCCGAAAGACACAAATAATAACTACGAGAATTGCGATGGATTTACGGTAGTACTTAATAAAAAAACCCAATAGAACTAAAAAAATGAATACGATAATTGGATCTACACTTACTTACTGGTTCTTTAAAAACTGTCGAGAAATTCGTACACGTTTATCGTTTGCACAAGGACTTCAATTCAGGATATTGAAAGGCATCCGAAAGCAAATAATTTTCAAAAGAGTATTTGTAATCTAAACACCCTAACAAATATTCTCATTTACAATAGCACATAGCAATACCTCCTGCAAATTCGGATTAAATTAATAATTCTGGTCTGGCCACCCAGACTTTCTTCTTCTTTGCGATACGAACACAACAACAAAAAACTCAATAGCTAGGTTTTTTAACTTTTAGTAATGGAAATAGAAAGAAAAGCTTCATTGATAATGATAATAACTTCCCTCTCACAATTGTTATTTACCGGCAACAACCGCCACATATTTATTTCAGACCATCACCTTGCCTTTCAATACTACAAAAACAGTTAAGTATTTATTTTAAGTTTTTTTCGATACCTCTCATAGTTTTGGAGATATTAAAGCGAATAGCGATGGGTAATATAATAGATAGGGCACTCCACCCTCCGAAATCAGGCGATTTGGCAGCTATGAAAGTTACCGCTCTTCTTATAATACATCAGTCTATAAACCCACAAAATTTCATTTAAATTGGTTACTTGTCTGTGTTTCCTTGTAACTGAAAGATGCATGTTTTGAAGTGCTAATTTACCTTTGAAGTCGGTTCTAAATTTCGTTCCTTTTTTTCAAAATAATTTCTGTGCGGGTAAGGTATATAAACTGCCAATTGAGCAGTAGAAGCATTTAAAAATTTATTTTATCCTATTTGGGTCTTACCTAAGAGTGTCATACTAGAGATGGAAAACTGAGTGTTTATATCTTGAAACAAATAACGACAAAGGTTGTATTTGCCCTCAAATAGTGAGTGCAAACGTAATATTTCCAATTACTCTGTATATTCACAAAATAATGGACTATGTATAACGAGATATTCTTTATCTTGTTACTGAGTTGTATTCTATATAAAAAACTAACCTAATTGTATATGAAGCATTAAATAACTGTTTGTGTTAATTTTCGATATATTCCAAGAAAATCATGTTAATTGTTAGGTTGTTTTATCATTGTAATATAAAAATATAAAAATAATGAGAATATATTTTGAGTTTTAGCATTTACTGTATTGATTAATGTACTTATTACTTTCTTTAAGATCCTCCTCTCCATTTATTATTAATATTAACAGAAAAAGAAAAATTAATACGTTAGTTTTAAATTATGCATTAAATTAAAAGATAACTGATATTCGCTGTATTCACGAAAGAGTAATTATGCAAATGCAATAAAAAATTCTTGGGCCAAATGTTTTTAATGTATTCTGTGTTAAGTTACATAATATTAAGTTGTTTTGTCTATTGTAAATAAGCGTATACTCCAGCAGCGACAATTTCAAACAAATCTACCTAAATATGTATACCAAAATAAATAATTACTAACTGCATGTGTAACTAAAGTTGTATTGCTACAATGAGAACAAGTGTACACGGTATTATAAATTACACAACTGTCATGTCGTTACCGCTTTTATATAGGTTTCCTTTAAAGTTGACACCGACATTCATACAGAATGATACATCTAAATATAACATGATCCAATACAAATTAATTTAACTTCTGACAGATTTATTGATTATGGATGAGGTTCGAAAACAGCCGACAAACAATTCGAAAATACTCCAAGTTGCATATATATTCTCAGTTGATTCAGGCTAGGGCATTACTGAATGCAATAAGTAGCAATTTCTTTTAATAAATCAGAGCAATCTGATATTAGATGCTAACCTATAAAAATACATACACCGTATGTAAATAAGATATTAAACTTTATAGTCAACTTTAATATTTTATTAGCGCTCCAAAAACTCACTTTCTATACCATCTATGGTTGTGTCATACAGTTATTAACTTAAGAGCTTCTTCTTAAACGAAAAAAACATCAGAGTTCATAATTTGCACGTGCATTGTGTAGAAGAGCGTATACCGTGTAGATAACGTAACATGACACTGGGCATTGACGACCGTTTTAAATTTTCTACAATTTTGCGATAGTTTTATCTTTATATGCTATCATAACAAAAATTATACATACAATAATATAATATACACATATTACAAAAACCTGGTTATGTAGTCGTAGGAATAGGCATCTAATTAATTACATACCTATTCCTTATTAATGAAACCTTTGTTCTAGAACAAAGATTTCATATAGAACAATTGAGTCTTCATGACATGACTGACGCGGAACATGACACTGAAGCTGCGATAATAAAAATGGGCTTTCAACCATTTCATGTACCAATTTCCAAACAAAATGGTCGCCATACGCATAACGCCGTAATGATAGAAACTGAAAATTGTGTCTTCTAAACAACTGCTCTAATCAATACAATCGTTCAATTACAACAAATACAAAAAACAACAATTTGAGATTATTAAAGTATTAAATTGGAATTGGATATTTGTTTAGTGTGTATTCAGCTGCGACTGAGCGAAGTTCATTATAACGTGCGCTCGATATTTTTATTTAGGAATTTTAAATGTATTCTTTTTACTCATTTTGTTTTTTTTTGTGGTAGCATCCCATTTTTATTTTATTTTTCTCCGAAGCTAGAAGGAAACAAAACACGATTTATATGTACTTTTCTTGTACAAGTTCAAATTGATACATAGCCCAGCCTCAGGGAAGCCCAACGGGTCCATACTGATAACGAAGAATTAAAGACGACAGTGTAATCCGATCCACACACAATTTTGCGAACATTCGTGAACTTGAATCTAAACTAGGAACTAGCCATAAGGCTGTGTTAAAACATCTGCGTTCAATAAATAAAGTAAAAAAATTGGACCTGGACCTTGGATGTGTTCCGTGCGAACTAATGCAACTGCAGATGATCGACCGCAAAAGTGCGAATCTTTGTTGCTTCATACGATTGCCGTTTTTACACCAAATCATCACTTACAACATGTTATCAGAAAAGATTCTAGTTGCCGTATGATACCATGCCAAAGGAATGGTCCATTATTTCTTCCTAAAACCAGAGGACACGATAACAGCGGTGTCCTATTGCCTCAAAATTGTTGTCATGCATGAGAAACTTGTAAAAAACAACCAGCATTGTTCAAGAACGCACGACCATATACAGCCTCAATTACTACAGTATGAAATTTTACTGCGTTCTCCTTATTCACCAGATATTTCACCGACCGATTATTACCCTTTAAATCACAATAATTGAAATGATATTATGAAAGACTTTGAATTGTTTATTAACTCTAAAAATGAAGACTTTTTCCAAAAATACAGAAAATTGTGGATGCGCAAAGTTATTTCGATTGAATATAATATAATATATGTATAATATGAAACATTGCGCTTTTGTTTTTTATTTTTATTCAATGTCTGTTTCATAGTTCCCAACCTAATATTTAGATGTCTGCATTATAAACTCAAGTTTAAAATGAAAGTGAATCTGAGTTCGGCATCAAAAAGTACTCCAAGATAACAGAAATATTGAGAATTTAAAATAGGTTTATTATTAATCGACTACACAGAGTACATTACTTAAAGTTTACGTGTATAAGTAACAGAGCACCATTGAGAAATGTTGATCTTTAATTTATTTGGGAAGCAGCAGTCAACAAAAGTATCTAGTATGCACTGCAAATTGGTAATATCTTGGTCGAAAAAAGCAGCAATGTAGATCATCATCATCATCAGTAGACATCACATCAGACTTACCTACAGTAAGTACTCCGCGGTAAGAAATGTACACGAAGTTTGCGCTCGCTAGTAAATTAAGTATTTATTATGTTAAAAGTATAATAGTACATATATTGAGTTTTATGTCAAATTATTCACCAAGTTGCGGTGATTAGTGAGATGTAACTATTGTGAAAGAAAACGTTTGAAAACTGGAGTAAAAAGCTAAAGAAACTACATATAGAAATAATAAAATATTAAGTGTTTAAAGGAATGTGATCACAAAGTAAAATACAAAGTGGGTCACAATAAAAATAATCATAAATAAACGTACGTGTATGTGTATACAAATATAACGTATACACACGAACATATGTTTTGCCTGCAAGGCAGATTTTAAAAGAAATGAAAAGAAATTTTATTGTTTTCTTTGTGAAAATAAGCACCATCCAAGATGTGTTGGAATAAGTGAGGATACGGCGAAGAAAATAATCGATGGATGCTGTATTAAGTTTGTATGTAACCATTGTCAGGATCAAAGTATTCACAGGCAGCTTAGGAATCTGCAGGAAAACTTAAGCAACTGCTTGGAAAAAATAAATAATCAAAATTTAAATGTAAGTTTATCAAATGAATTGGTGCAATCGAATACCAATAATAATAGAGATGTTGGGTCAACGTATAGCTCGATAGTAAAGAAGAAAAACGAAGTAATTGTTGTTAAACCCGTAAATGACAAGCAAAATTGCCAGCAGACACAACAAGAAATGAAAGACAAAATTAATCTGAATAAAATTGCAGTAGGTGTAGATAAAATAAGAAATATTAGTAAAGGAGGTGTTGTTATTAATTGTACTAGCAAAGAGTCCAAAGAGAAGTTAAAAAATACAGTTAAAAAGGAGTTAGGAAACAAAAATTAATTAAAATTATCATAGTAGGAACAGAATCTGAAATGATAGAAAAGGAGGACAAAAATGTACTCGAAAGTATCATATCTCAAAATGATTTAGAATCAATTGATGGAAATATTAGATCGAAAGTTAAAGTACAATGGAAATTTGCTAATAAGAATAAGAAAAATTATGGCAACGTAATATTAGAGGTTCAATCCGATGTATATACAAAAATAATGGAATTAAAGAAAATAAATATAGGATGGAGAAGATGTGAAGTCTATGATTACATTAACGTAATTAGATGTTACAAATGTGCAGGTTTTAATCACTTTGCCAAGGATTGTATTAGCCTGTAGTATATGTGCAGGTGAACACAAATTGAGTGAGTATAATAGCGAGATTCTGAAATGTGTAAAACAACTGCTTTAAGAATGTAATAAAATACAAGGTAAATATTGATTACAATCACTCAGCTAAAGATAAAACCTGTGCCTGTTACATAAGAATAGCTGAAAAAATAAGATCGAAGGTGGTGTATCAATAGCAATCAAAGGATGTGAATACAGTAAGACACATGGTAGTTCTTAATGCACAAGAGACCTACAGAAGAACCCAAACAGTTAAAAACGGTGCTGGTGAGTGATCTTACCGAGTATGGTGGTTTACCCAATGAAGTAAAAAGTAGCGGTAGTATTTTTAAGCGGCGTTTGTTTAAGTATGTTTGTAATATAATTAGATTTGTATATTTTGTTTGATATTTCTTAGCAGAATGTTGCTAATAAAGTTATTTATTTATTTATTTATTTATCAGGAGACGAACTCATTTCAACAAAATCCATTGTAGTAACCATAGTTGAGTCGATTGTGGAGACATGAAGCGATTAATTTGAGAAAAGATGGGCACATTTCAAGTGCATATCTGTTTATTTCAAGATACTTTTTTACACTTTTAGATCAATTAAAACTCAACTGGGTTAAAAATTACTTTATGCCAAAACCTATACGCATATAATTCCAAAAATAAAAGTGGCAAAAGTATCTAGAAATAAAAAGATAAATACCAAAAAGGTCATAAAAATATACTAGTTCCAAGTGCACTAAACTTGAATAAAAGGGGTTCATGATCAATAGAGTCAATGGTAGCAAACTTAACACCTGGGCAGGCGTAGTCAGGTGGATGCCATTTACAGTGATCTAAATGACATCTACCGGACCATGTTTCTCCAAATAAATTGAATAACTGGAACAAGATTAGTCACTATCGACCGATCAGGAAAAAAGTCATATTGATAAGGAGATATGCACTTAGAGACTTTTATCATTACGGAGGAATAAATTCTTCACCATTACGGTGTCAAAGTGGATGGTATCTTCTCCTTGCGAGAAAAAGACCAATAACTTTAATACAGAAGATGGTTACAGATACATACATGGAGATTGGAGATACAAAACGATCAATAATACAGTAGTCAAATTCCCCCGTTATTCACACACAAAGCAGAATCGACGAATCGAAGCAACACTTAGGTATATAACGAGAAGCAGAAGACAACAGGATCAGGCTTTCGAACAAGCTGGTAGCATGATCAGCGAGACGTCAAGTTTTACACCGACGACACGACAAAACCAGGAAGACGCAGAAAATTAAGAATGCAAGAGATGCAATATTGCGTGATAGTTTCTACAGGCGAATAAATCATCATAGAGTGGTGTCATACATTTCAATCGCTTGTTGATTTGACTGTATTGTACACCCTCTTAATATGTACGATTTATTTAATTAAATTTTGTTATGTAACGAGCAATTTCTATTCTTTTATAAAAGTTTAATGTTGATGTTATTTTTATTATAACAATACCTGTTTTACTTGATTTTTGTAAAATTAATTAAAGAACATTAAATGATATGCTGAACTACATTAAAGAGATTGTACATGCGTATATCTCCATTGGCTAAAAGCTATACTTACAAATTCGATATATTATTTCTTTCCTTCGTTTTAACAACTAGAATAACTTCAGCACTTTTCAACCGGAAGGAAATGTATTATAAAATGATAAAAAAGGTGTTAAAGAAATAGTTCAAGTTATCATCCAAAAAAACATTAGCAGATGCCCTATCTAATATCATTAGAAATATAGTCAACAAAATCCTTGATATTTACACAGTAGTCTCCTGTGAAATAAATCTTTACTGCTACATTTATCAATAGAGAAAGTTGCAACATTATTGAGCACAATAAAATGAGCAGATAGATCCGTCTGTATAACCTCCAAAGAATAATTTTTAGATTTAGATAGACTTGGTACAAGGTGTAACTCGAGTCATGTCAGTTAAAGCCAGAAGATATAAGAACATCTACAATTAGTTTGAAGCAGAACTAACAATACTAGTAACATTTAGATAGATATATTAAAACCGTCACTTAAAAATACATGATATATGCAACAAGCACCTCCTTAAGATCATCCACCATCACTAAGAGTCGGGCTCTTGATAACACACTTTAAAACTTATTTTGAAATATGCTGATATCATGAGTACTTTGCTAGGTAACTCCAAAATAGTGACTTTTACGTAATTGAATCTGAATGCTTTATATGTTGGGTAACCGAAAGAAAATTCTTAAGACGTTGTTCATACTGAAAGAGATTAACTTATAAAATTGTCGAACGTACTTAACTTGTTAACCTGTTTTTAGAGTTTGCCTCTAACTCCTTTTCTCTTCACAAACACCCCTAAATCGCCGGCCAACGCATATTGCTCCAATGTGCATATGTTGGCTCCAGATTCCAATTTTCTATAGGTACATAAATATATATGTAAGTATAGAGGTTTAGATTTTATGTTTGTTTCTTTGATAATGTAAGATCATAATTTTTTTACCTTTATTTACATAATTGAAGATTGCAGAATTGTTAATGTGTAAGTCTATTGAAAACGCTGTGCGGCTTTGTTGTATAACATTTTTTTACATATTGGACGACACTGATGATTGTCTATAACTTTGGTCCTTAGAAGTATTGCCAATTACTATTTTATTTTTTACCTCAAGCAGTTACAAAGTATTAATTAAGTTACAAACAGTAGATTTTAATTTTAGGTGGAGGTCACATCCAATACATATTCTTCTACCGCGCGAGCAACAATGATTGAAGCGTGCTGATTCCATATTTGTTTCGAATTTTATCAAAACTAAGTAGACCTTTACCCATAATGCATTTAAATTTGTTGTCAAGTAATGTAACGTCAAAATATATGCACTTGCAATAAGGTTTTTATCATATTCTCTGTTATGTGAGAGTGAGATTGATACAGTATATTTAGTGTATTACTTAAAATTGTTATCACCTACGTCCTAAGCGTCTATTATTTTTAGGAAGATAATACTCTCTGTTCTATAAGTAGTTAACATATAAATAATATAAAATAACAATAACACGTACTGTCTACGCATAAGTCTAATTTTATGTTTGTATTGTAAAGATAGAACATCCATCTTGTTAATTTGACAAGAATAAAACTAATTCGAAGATGTTGAGAAAGACGAGGCATTGATAAAAACCAAAAAGCAAGACGAAATATACGATGAACGGAGATGCAGCGCTGGCGCACAGCGGTACCGATGGCCTTCGTTTTAAGGTGTTCCCCGCAGGGAGAACTGGTCTGGTCGAGGTGTTCACCTTTAACTGCCTCTTTAAGTACGTCTTTGATGTTTATACAAAATTCCAACGATTCTCATATGTATTCTACAAAAACATCCATGATTTTGTTTGTATATACATAATTTAGGTTTCGCGTAATCTTTACCGTAACAGACAGGCGGTTATCGTGCTGTGTTTGACGAGGTATTTTTGCGTCGACATTACGTAATAAATATATTCGCGCCGTAAAGTGAATGGTTCGTTTCCTGTTTCATCGGTAAACATTGCATCGATTCTTGGAACTACAATATCTCTGAAACATTCTTAGGGGAAATTAGGAACTACTGATCGTATTGTGATTGGTTTGTTTTACTGACAAGATCGTGCACTGCATTGATTTATATATAGCCTGATATAAAACTGGTTATAAGTTAATAAAAATACATATAAGAAATATGTTTTAGATATTTTTCATATTTTACATAACGCCGCATAATAATACATCTTATGAAAGTTACATACATCATGTGTCCTTTTGCAAGTAAATATTGGCACTTCGTGAGAAGACTCAATAATATGTTTCATAACCTGTCTTTCCATGTCACACGCTATACTAATACGTCTTTTTTACTCAAATTATGTAACATTTCGTCACTTGACACGATTGAAGTAAGATTTAGTAAATTTTTAATTTAAGTCTCAATTTTAATGCCAAAAATCACTGGGAGTTGCTGTAAAGACACTGAAATAAACGGAATAACTTAACCGACTATCTGCAAAATCTATTTCATTTCTGTTTTTAATATCTCAATAATTTTATGATTTTTGGTGTTCAGTTAGTAGCAAGACGACACCATTTCCTTATTAAATAGATTTATTAGTCCACAAAAATAGTTATTGGTATAATTTAAAACGTCTTATGACTATAAAATCGACATAAATTGTAATAATTTTCATGACATGACGAATCAGTCTAAAATTTCAAAATGCCGTTCATTCTAAATTTTGCAACTATTCTGTATGTATGTATGTATATAGCAGTCATATCTATAAAAATCGCTGGTGTCAAGTTTACCATAACCAAAAACAGTCTTAAATATCTGTAATAATTTGTATTAAATTAGCAAATATAATATGCAATATATGCAATGTCTGACTGTCATGTTAGCTAAATAAAACGAATTAACAATATTCTAGACACTTCTAAACCACAGGAAATACCTAATTGACTATTTAGATGTCTATCTTTGCATAAATATCATGTAATCTCTAACCAATACTGTCTTTATTGGTTATTTTCCAAGTAGAATTAGCATATTTCAAATATAAAAACCCAAACCTAAATTACAATATTGATGCTTCCCATAACAAGATGATGTAACATACTTGGTCTAATATCTCCCCTAACTGGAAAGAATGAATTTCTGGTAATCCTTCCTACTAATACGCAGGTATGTATGTATGTATGTATGTATTCAGTTCGAACGATTTTGCTCGATTTTAACAACCTTAAATATGTTCAATATTGCCTAAAATACATATAGGGTCTGTTGTAAACAGACTCATGTAGAATTAGAGGAGAACACTTATGGCAAAACAATAAGAACGAACAAATATTCACTGGATCTCTTGGTGCCGAAGTAGGTGTGATCTAGAGTTCCAATAAGAACGAAGTTGTATTATGTCGGGGTAAAACTGAATTCCTCTATACCATAACACTGTATATATTTCGTTCTATTTTCGCATAGATCAATTTTAATAGGTAGTTGATTATACTTGATGTAAATTTTAACGAACTAATATAGTAAATGCACCATAGCAAAACCAAAAATATTAGCAAAGTATGTACATACAATGAAACGTAATGGTAAAAATTGCAGTTGGAAAAGGTAAGTTTGCACTCATTAACGTATTCTCGCACCACAAGTACTTGTTCATTCTAGACCTTTGTGGCTACACGATTTGTGTGTTTAACTGTTTATAACTTGGTAATTAGGAGGTTTTGAAATTGCAGGATTTGTGGCAGCACTAACATCACGGAACAGTTGATGTTACAATTATGACATTAACCAAATTACGTCAGGAGTTAGTTTCAATGGTACAACGGCCGTTCTTACAATTAGTCATAATATGTAAAATTTATATCATTATTAAATGTACAGTAAAGTATTCATCTATTGATTTCTCAAATTTTATACCGATTATTATTTATTCTCCGTTTTCTTTCTTAACTTTCATATATATTTATGAGGATGCCGAATTAACGAATACGCATTCTATTTTACACGCAAGGGGATTGGCATTACGCAAATAGTCTCTTTACTCCAAATGCATATTTTAAAGGCCGCATAATATCTAATTATACATTCATAATACGTAATATATAATCTAACTTTATCTTTAAAGCGTATCGTTTCAAATAGGAAATCCAACGGTTGTAATTAATTAATCGCTGGTACATGTATCCATACACATAAAAACACAATTTTCTCACCTAAGCTATATTCAAATTATACATTTTGATACACTCAATCTCTACAGAGATACTATTACCACTCATTACTTCATGCAACATTTATATATTTTATTGTACATAAAATTGGCAGAAAATGTCTTACATTTTGTACAAGAATGTCAACTTTCTAGTAACATATGTATGTACATACATACGCATCCAGGCAATCAAATACGCTTAATGCTTTGCTTATAATTTGTATAATTAATGCATTACATACATTAAAATAAAAAATAAGTAACTAATTGTTCTCAGTGTACCTACTCCGGCGCTAAATTATCAATTTGAATACTTAAGTTTCATTATACAAATCATTGTAATATGTACTTATACAACGTAGTACAGCTTGACAAAAAGAGTTGAATACATGACTTTGTAATACGCATCCTAAAAAAGTAATAAGACCACATTTCTCTACGGACTACCTTCTTACAGTGTTACTTTACAGAAAACAATTGGTTTTCCGTTATACGATTTTTTGTGCATTTAGTAAGTTAAGTAGATACAGCGGCGCCGATATTCCATATTCGCCAATTAAGTTGGAACTGTGACTCCACCCTGTGCATATAAATAATGCAATTTTCGCTCTACCTGTGCCCAGCCTTAAATTCGCGCATATTCAATTCATCGCGGTTAAGTTGTATACTACAATTAATGTGGCATAAATACAAATTTGAACTAAATAACATATATCTTATTTTGAACGTTATATGTATAAGAAAACTACTTATTCGTTTCAGAAGATGAATAAAATAATTTTTTAAATAATGTTGGGAGCCCCCAACAAGTGTATTCTGATATTTCTACAGTGCTTAAGTAAATATAATTATTTAATGGAATGCCAATGATTACCTACTTTATCTAAGTTTTCAGTAATAAAGTCATTTTAATGTATTAGGTATTAGGTACGAACTTTGTGTGTTTTTCTATACTATTATAATAAAAATTATTCGTTAGTCCAAAATATTTACAACGACACACTTGTAATTGTTCTGAAGACGGTGCAATTTAAGATTAAATAGGCAAAAAAACTTACAGTAACTTACATATATTAAAATTATTTTAAGCAATTGAATGTTATATAAAAAATTGGTCAAAATTGTTGAATTTATAACACTGAATTATTTGATAACCACTTCGATCTCCGTATGCTTATTACATCGTTTCCTGTGAGAATATGGAAAGAACCTGATATTTGAACATCATTACTTTAATAGAGAGTAAAATCCTAGACAATAATTCTGGAAATATGCAGAGAAAAATTATACTATACTATGTTTTTTAATAAGGGAAGTGAATTGAATATAGCCCGCTAAAATATGGGCTTACGAATGGTTTGTTACCGGTCATGTTTATACTGCCAAAATTTGGTATTTTGGCGACAACATATTGTAGACACAGCTGATCGAGTAAATACATATTTCGTTAAATATTTTTGTTATTATCTCTTTGTATTTCTACTACGTTTAAACAAGAAAATCAGTTTTTTTAACTATTTGCTTGTAAAAATGGATCGACAGCCTAATACAAGTGGACTATTCAACATCGTCTCCAAGAAAACGTGGTACTTTGGGGTGTGGACATTTGTACAGGAAAAGCAAGTTATACATACTGAACATATACAAAAAAAATAGTAATACTACAATAAAGAAAACACTGCCAATTTCAAACACTTTAGGTAACATACATAAATATTCATAAACATGTATATTTATATTTAACAATAATAATAGGTTTTTAGAGGACAAGTGTTTACCATATTATTGGTGAATATAAAGCTAGAGGATTAATTTCATCACCATTAAAATGAGTTGGAAGAAATGGGCTGCTGCCTACAGTTGACGATAGTATTGAATACATGATAAGAAGAATCCATACATGGCTTTTTACGACGGAGAACTTCCTACATTAAACAAAATCTTAAATAAAATAAGGAGAGATCAAAATATACCTGCAATGAGTCGTTCAACCTTGTATAAATAAATGAAGATGCTTATTTTTGGATTTAAATGTGTTATATAATACAGAGTTTGTTTTTACATATATTTAAAACGTAATCGTAAAAGTTTACTGCTCGAACGTGGTGACATTGTTTTGTAGAGAAAATAATATTTATCTTCAATATAAAAATATCGAAATGAGCAACACCCAATCTATTATTTAGACGAAACATGGCTGAATTGAGGGAACACAGGAGCAAACGTGTGGGTAGATGTTAATGTTACAACGAACCTGCTGGTATAGGAAGGCGCTTAATTATTTTACATATATTTGTTCTAAAACCGGTTTTGTTGACGATGGGTTACCTATTACTATTTGAAGGAAGAAAAACAATCGATTACCGCGATGAAATGGATGCAAATGATTTTTGGGAAGTGGTTCAATAATATTTTGAAGAAATTACCTGATAATAATGTTATTGTAGTGGATAATGCATCTTACCATAGCAGCAAAAGGGAAAAAATACCAACAACTGGACGAAGTGGCAAAACAGAGTAATAAAACTGTACTTAGATTACCACCTTACCATTGTGAATTGAATCCTATTGAATTAGTTTGGGCACAAATAAAAAATGAAGTAGCTGCAAAAAACAAAAGCTTCAAATTAGCTGAAGTGAAAGACCTTTTGTTAACTGCCATTACAAATGTAACCTCAGAAACGTGGATAAAATGTGTAGAACATGCGATTAAAGATGAAGTCAAGATATGCAAGTCAGATGGCTTAATAGATGATGTGGTGCATTTATTATGTTCTTTGGAAATTCGGATTGGATTCTGTTGAAGAAGTGTAGAATTATTATCTGTTTAAAATACAATATGCATATATTGTAGTTTGATGGACCAGCTAGTGGTTCTTTCTATTGTAATTTATAATAGTATGTAGCATCAATTTTAAATTTCTGAAATACAAATTTTATGTTAATTTATTTGATGTACCTACTACAAATATGTATAATACAAATCATAAAACAGTTATTAAAATTATAGTGCATTAAGTAAATAAGTACTTGATTTCATGGTAATTCATGGTTTAAATTTACCGCCAAATTAGCTGTCAGGATATTTTACCTAATGTGATGCGGATTTTACAATTTATTCCCCTTAATTAAAACAGAGTACCTACAACATCTAATAAACCTTCTGCGTAGACATAAAAATATTGGAAATATTATCATAACCTGATTAAATTATACCGAAACTCACAGTAGTGAGAAGAAAAAAATGGTAAGGTGCAGCGTGCCCGTGTTTGTACTGGTCATGAAAAGTAAAAAAAACTCGAAATTAATGCTTGGCGATTACGAAACCAATAGCTTCCGCCGGGGAGTTGTCCTGGTAAATTTTAGAAAATTGCCGCGGGGCCGTTAATTATACAGTATCGTGTAATCGAATTAGGACCACTGCGTAAAATTGAGTTTTTCTAAGAATACTCATAAAAAACAATAATAACATTGCTGATAAAGGTAGCACTAACATAAAATAATCACAAAAAATTGTTATTTCGTTAAACCACCCCTTGCTTTAATAACGGCTAAAATTAAAAATCTAAACTATTTACACAAAAATTACAAAAATGACTATATTAGCTTCGTTCGTGACATCAACAGCATGCCCAAACATAAAGAGCATGCGCAATAAAGATTTCACCGTTCGCGGTAAATACAGTTGAATTTTTGGATCTTGTCCGTTACGTCATAAGTAATGTC
>SMLS01062643.1:0-18563 GCA_004785975.1 Popillia japonica | reverse complement strand
TTTTTTGGTTTCCTCACTATTTCTTGCTTAATTTTTATTTCTTCTCGATTACTACTCTCTTTTTCTACCCTTTCTTTAATAGGAGTGAATAGTATTAAGGACTTTCTGTTCTTGCGTCTAGTTGCGTTTTTCTTGGAACAGTTTTTGGGAAAGAGCGAATTTATTCAGGTGGAGAAAAAGTTTTAATTTGGTGTAAGGAGAGCTGCGACTGTTGGTTTCAAGGGCCGGGTGTTAATTTGATTATCAGTGGCGCAGTTGGTGTTTCCTCCCGTAGTGTGAGACAACTGAATACGTTCCACGGGTTGTCTATTGGCCTCGTAAGAAGATAAAACAGCATCGGCAGGAAAAATGCATTAAATGGTTCTATGCCCGTTACCCTAAGTCCACTACAAGACTACCGACATTATACAGAGTGTCAAATGAATAGTGTCGGAAAAATAAATAGTATAAAACTAATATCGCAAGAAAGGTATATTCAAAAAAATTGCGATCATATATCAAAATACTTTTTCTTTTAATAATCACCAAATTTTGTTAAATAAATTTTGTTGAATCCGAAAAAAAGGTACGCTGCAAATAGGCCGTAGCCGGGTAAGTATGGGTTGCTGGCCCCGGCAATTTTTAGATGAAAATTAGGGGAAATGTTTGACTCCCTAAAAGTCGCCTACAGCCAGATTTCCAGCTCGAAATATTGAACGTCTTCGAGTAAAAAAATAAAAACCAAAATTTCTTTGGAAATTTTTATTACAGGATTGGGTTGTCCGTTGGAACGTACAAAAAAAGAAAATATGCAGTTTTTTGGACGCTATCAGAAAAAAAAAAAATTCGGTTTCCGTTGACCACGTGATCAATTATTTTTCCAGTTTTTGGTTTTTAATTTTTTTTTTTGACGAAGTAGCCTTTTTGGTACAATCTCCAAAATGTCTATAAATCTTCTCTTACTATTCCCCTACTACCTCATTTTTTTTCTAGACGACCCAAGTGGTACGCCATAGTCAAAAAATATCACTCAGTTATGAGTGCCGCGAAAACATTTAGCGAACAATAATTTTTATTTTTTTATTGATAAATCCACAAATTATTGCAAGAAAAGTTATTTGTACAGCTATCAACATAATTTTATGCCGTTGGTAGCGATCATCCAAAAATTATGCAAAAAATAAATTATCAAAGCATCATCAAAGCGATTTTTTAATGAATTATTTATTCAACCAATAAAGAAAATGACATACATACTAATTAATCTTCGTCGCTATCATCCGCAATTACAATGTTTTCGTTACTAAATAATTCACTCAATATTTGAGCAGGTTTTGACAGGTACCTTGCAAATGACAAATAGTAAACAAATGCTACTACATGTGAACAGCACCCAACAGTTCGTTGTCCGTTAGCACACTCACACACATATCGCCGAATAGCAGAATACCCAACACCGTACGGCACATAGTCAATAAAACATCTATGTATATATCTTGCTGTTAATGTGACGAGATTGTATTTGAAACTTCAATATGTGCGTTCGATCCTTGACAAACTGCAGATTAATTGAATACAAGTCGATCATCATTTCAGCTAAATATGATATCGTTTGCTTATATTGGTATGAACCAGTGAATAAAATCTTCAGCCCGTTGTCTGTCATTTCGGGAAAATCACTCAAGTCCTCAGAAGTAATGTTTTCAAACGGAAGCTTCTTGCGCTGCCAACCGTTGGCTTCAACGTATTCTCAACATCTATCTGACTCTTCATTCTATTTACTATCTCGTCGGAGTAACTAAGATCAAATGTAAGTCGTTTTCCAAACTCATTATGAAGAAAAGAGGCTAGTTTGAAATAAATACCAATTTGTGGAAGCATTTTATTATCTAATTTTTTGTCGAGAAGCTGGAATTTTTGCTTTAACATGCCATGTACTGATTCAACACGCCAACGAATCTTTGTTACAAACCGAGATTCATTTGCCACCATTGACAAAATCTGGTGCTAAAGACAACAACAGCAAAGACGTCTTACTGCACCAGGAATCCCCTAGCAGCGTGAATTCCATGATAACTACTACCGCAAATAGGGAAGGAAACGTCTAAATTGGCTACAGATGAGTAGCAAACCATGTTACGGATAGACGAATCCAAATTTGAAATCTTTGGGTCTAGGTCCAGAATTTTCGTTCGTACGCGACGTGGAGAACGGCTTCTTGCCTACACGCATTGTGGGAGAAATATGATAATTTGGGAGTATGTATTTCGATGGTATAATAATGGGTGATTCATTAAAAATAAGCGGGAAAATGCAAAACGGAGAATATTTGGATATCTTGCAACATAGCGCATTGCCGTCAGCAAACCGCAATATTGATCAAATTATACATTCCAGCAGGATAACGATGCCAACACATAGTCATAGAGTATCTCCAGATTTTTTGGAAGAAAGGAGATAGAAGAAGTTTTGCTGATAATCGCGCCTTTTTAAAGTTCTAACTTATCCCTTATTGAGATGTTACGAGATGAGCTGACTCTAGTTACCTAGAATAATTAATAAGCGTACTACCCAGATAGCCGTGATATCGATAAAAAATGTATAAATTAAATAATTTGCATGAATGAATCAATTGTTTTGATACGTATTATTTGTATGTAGATGTTATATTTTTGAATATATTTCAAGTTTATAAACAGAATTTTTATGAAGGTCTCAATATATACTTATATTTTTCTGAAGTTAGTGCCTCTAAACTTTCTGACGGTAGTGTAGCTATTCACAGAATGCAAAAACGTGTTCTTCGTAGAAACATTTTAAGCGCTACATTATATACAGCAAAAGCAATTCCTTCCAGTTGAGTTTTTTCGGCATAAAAGAAAAGTGAACATAAATCTTATAATGAATCGAAAGCAATAATAATTCCTAGAATTCTTATTCATTGCTGATTAATCATACTCTGCTCAAAGAGGAAACAACCTCGCACTGTTATAACCTATAACGATGAGAAAAACTTCCGACCCTTTCATAAAACAGCTATTAATAAGGCGGACATAACTTAACGATTTCGGATACCACTCAACGCTTTCCGTTTAATAATTATCGTTCATGAATGATTTATGAAACGTATATTAAGCTGCAATAAATCTTGTACAAAGCAACTATAAATAATGTATGTATTTTCTTAATTATTCAAAAATTTATGTGATTAAGTTATTCTATTTGTGAAATATGTACGGTAGGCTATTGTTTATCAAATTTTGTTCAACTCATCACGTTCCTCCACGCTTTGCATACATCTAACTGCGATAGCACATTTTAGTTTGTAGTATTTCAAGTGTTATTCTGTTAATTATTCTAAACTTTGAAATCAATCACCAGCCCACAATTTATTTAAATTTGTTTCAGTCAAATAACGTGCACTGAGCACTTGCACAAGCGATCGAAAATTTGTCTATCTTTAAGGGATTTAGCTTTAAAAGAATTTCTAGGAAAGAAATTATTCGTTTTTGAGCTGGCATTTTTGACCTGACTTAAGGGGGAACTATCAGGTTGAATATGAGGTTAAAATTATTTGAATTTTCAAAGCTAATAAAAAGGCAAATTAGTGGTTCAATCGAAATAAAATTTATGTTACGTGTTTGGCATATAATATGGAGTGTGAACACGTATTTTATATGATAATTAGATGTTTATAACATTTGTTGTATTTCGCGCCATACAATTTTGTTACTTTGAGGATCGTTTATTTAAAATTGAAGGAATAAATGGCATTTATATTAGGGTCTTCACATCGAGCAAACCAGTAAAAACCTTCATCTCAAAGCGTTTAGTCAAATAACGCGTAATAACAAAAATTATTACATTTAAAGATTACGTTCCTATTACTTAATGTGTTAGAAAAGGATAACTACTGTTCAACCAGTTCAGCAGTTTTTGAAGAGATGGCGCTCCAACATTTGTACATTTACTACATACCTAATTGAATGGCAGCAATTTTAAATTTTAATATAAAGTAGGAATGTAACACCCCGAATAACTTTGATCTCACTCCCACCTCACTGTGCTATCCCCAGAGATAAGCCTATGCCTATGTCTTTACCTTTTAGGATCGTGTCCAACATGCAAAAGCAAATATGTATTGTATATCTTTAGTTTCTGGACAATACAAATGACAAACAAGCGATTAGAAATATTTATATAGAGAAAACGAGGGCTGCAATAAAAGAAAATTACAAGACGGCCACGCATTATATATTTTTTTATAAACAAAAGATTTATATATAAATAAATGCACATGTAAATAACATTTATAAAGAGATAATAATAATATGCAGCGTCTTCATTTGAAAAAAAATATTTGTTTCAGTGATGAATGTGCTTTTTATTTGCATGGATTTGTAAATAAACATTACTCAGAAATTGGACTAACTCAAATCCTCATTTGCTTGTGGAAGAAACATATTCAATACCCTGAAAAATTTTATGTATGGGCAGGCATCTTGGGGATAATCTAGATGGCGAAGTACCTATATGTGGATATGGTAGAAAATACTATTCATTCATTGATTACTGACTCTTTCGAAAATCAACTGGATAGAGATGGTAATCTCTACTTCATGAGGATGAATTACATTTGCAACACGCTGGCGAGCTCCTCCTCATTATGTTCTTCCAGTACGGCAGTATTCCTGAATACATTTTTGCTGTGGGGTTACTTAAATTAAGTCTATTGAAGTTTCACCTCAACTTGAAAATTTAGAAGTACTTCGTCACAGGATTACTGCAACCTGTCGTGGAATTCAAAGAAAAGTTTTTGAAAACGTACGTCGCAGTTTTATACATATATGTACAATACATACATATTCTTTGCGTTCTTTCCGAATTTGCTTTTCTCTAGTTTCCCAAATTCCACGGCAAATGCGGAAAGATAACATCTTAAGTCGGTCTACAGCCGCAGGCGTAATAATAACTCATGGCCAGCCGATGCCCCCTGTAATTGGCGCAAGCTGTTGGGAGATGCTAAGGCATGAATTATTATTATTATACCATACCATGTCATCGTTATTGTTGTTATTTGTAAGTATGTGTTCTTGTGATTTTGATATAAATCTTTAGTTTTTTGTTCATAAATACATATATAATATGTCGGCATATTGTAATTTTCACACATAAAATACATACCGACGCCATAAACATAATAATCTTTTATACTAATGCCACTCTTCCACTATTTTCAAATATCGCGCCAAATTTAAATTAAAATATAATTGTCTCATCCCGAAATAAACACTATATATCGTCGTTTACCTTTTCAGTGGGATTATACGATCAAGGTTACGTTACATATTTTTTGGATATCTCTTTCTCATATGTTTCTCTTTGTTGCACCCGTTGTAATGTTGTAAAACTTCGTCGACCTAATAATATTGTGCTAATGCATAGAAAATAGTACAAGTGGCGCCGCGTTGTGGCGATTTATGGCGAATGCAACTAGATAGTTCCCCCTTAAAGGTCTATTTTGGTTCCCTCTATCATGCCTACTTCAAAGTAGTTTTTCCGCATACTGTATACAGGGTGTCCAAAGTTATCGGTGCACTATTACTATTTTACAATTAGTTATTATTTTTTCCATTTTTTCTACAAATCAGATATGCCTCTAGCGTATCACACTTTTCTCAATGCGGAAACGACATTATTTTTAATAAATATAAGGGAATTAATGATTATAATTATAAGAACACAACACAAAATCAAATAACCGACTATTCTTAATAAACTATTTTAATAATTAACCGTGCGAAAGAGACTTCAACTCTACGTTTTTGACAACGTAAATGAGCATATCACATGCTTGTCTTGTCTAAAAGTGAAAGAAGCCTACTCCTACTATTAATAATGTGTCTTTGACAATTGAAATCAAACAGAACTGCTTTATTATTCGCACAAAAAGCCACATAAAGCGTTAGCGCGAGAGCCAAGAAATGCATTGAACAATACGGCAATGTCTTCGAGCATTTGTTGAGTTAGACAAAATTTTGTAATACAAAAGGAAAGTGATTTGATTATTGTGTTTGTTGTTTTTATTCTACTGTTAACGTAATATTTTATTATGATTTTCCATCACCTACCTAGAATTACATGTAATCATTTTTTTAAACTTTGAACGCTTCACATTTGTTTGGTTTGGCGTTAAGAACAGTTATGTATGTACTGGATATTTTTTGTTCAAAATATTATGATGATCAAAAATATGTATAAATAATACAGCCCACTAAACATTTAACATTCGATTAACGTCGCAAAAAGTTGAAATCATGTAAAAAAAACAACGTCTACACATAAATGGTGAATAAACGTTAAATAGACACTGCCTGCAGACGTTTGTTTAAGTTACATTAAAATAACGTTTAATAAATATGTTTTAATTATTATCGCATTAACAACTTTCAAGATGTTTAGTGAACATGCAATTAATGTAGTCCTGTGATGTTATTTATAATAACAATATTTATATGTTTGCAAAACGTTTAAAAGGAAGATGCAATGTTAGGTACGGCATCGTTCGCGCCGACTCGATGCTGCCATATTTGATTGTGATTTTTCTTATGATGTGTATGGTGTACTAATTGTAAGTCTATCAGTCTGCTTCGTTTTTAATTGCTAACGGTTCATTTATATTTATAATATTCAATGTTAACCTTTTGTTGGTGATTGTAAAACTTGCCTAGAATAAAGGGAAAAAAACGGTAAGTTTGTTATTTAATTTTATATATAAAACGTATAGGTATTAGGTGTTATTATAGAGAAATGCCCAAGGAATAAATTAATCCATGTTTGCCTTGTACAACTGTTAAAATGGGAGTAGGTATGTAGCTGTATTTATTTTAGTATATAGCTGTATTTATGTCGATATGGCAAGCCGGTGGACAAGCTACATACTGTGAAAATGTGTCGTGTATGATAGGTTATGTGGAAGAACATCTGAAGATGAATATCGCCTTTAATTAAAGTCCAGTTATTATTATTATTTCTCCAGGCCTAGTACAAGCATATTTCAAAATTTCTGTCACATGTAAGAGGTTCCATAACACAATGATGTGTAAGTCTGTGTATAACTTGATGGCCCTTGAAGCAAAAATATGTGAGGACCAACTGCAACTGGTAATAGCGTCCAGGTATTGAACTTTAGTATCTATACATAACAGCATACATATACATATTTCAGGAGCATAAACTTAGTTTTATTGGAGGATATAACCATATACCGAAAGAAACTGCACAAACAGATGTTTGAATTGTGTATTTGATAATGGAATTGCAGAGCATTTTTCTTGGACTGGCCAGAACATAAAAGTTAAAGATTTAAAACTTATTAAAGTTTTAAAATGTAATTACGTTTTATAATGCCATTTACATACAGTTAAGTATAACTAAATTAGAATTTAATGACAAACTAAATATTTATAGGTGCAGTCACGAAGATCTTGAAAATTATGACAGAGAGAGATTTGGAAACATATGTAATGGACTATTTTCGCCGCGCAAAGCAAAGACGCATAAGACTTTCAAAATAAAAAAATTATATAAATAAATATGTCCATAGATTTTATATTTTGAATAAATAAATATTTGAAATATATTGTTTAATGTCTCTAAAAATTTCGCAATAGTTTTAGAGGGACAGAAGGCTATGTGATTTCTGTAAGGTCTGGGTAAGACAAAGTTTTGCACGCAGAAGTTTTCAAGATACCTTGAACGTGCTACAAATTTTGCTCTATTCGTCCAGTTACCATCGCTATGTGATACCTCGTGATAAAGCTGTATTCTAGGTAGTGCAAGCAGCTTGCAATGCACCGGGTCGGAATGGGTTCTGCAAGTGCTTGGCAAAATAAACTATGAATTCAAATGAATTTCTCGGGTTGCATCATTATACGGGTACAAACTCGACAAAGCATATTGCTTGCACATGGAGATTCTTTGAAATAATATTTTGCCGAGCATGGGAAGAGCTCATTTTGAGTCGCTGCATTGCAGGTTGTTTGCATTATAGAATACAATTCAATTTGAGGTTGCTACAATCACATCCATCTAACAATATCAATGTGATGTTATTTACAAGTCATCACTGCGATGTTATAAGTCCGATGTTGAATTGATGTTAGTAATCTAACGTTCACGTGATTTTTTTTGTTAGGCGGACATAAGAGGTTAAGTAGATGTCACAGCGATATAATTTCACATATCGAAATAACATCGCACGACACATGTGCACGTTATTTTAACGTTAATGCGATAGTATTTTGCTTAGTGGGAGGGCTTCCATTAAAAAATATTATAAATTTCTCGGGAATGCTTTATTCAATTGCTTGTTCAAGAATTCCATAGTAATCATCGTTAAAAACACTAAAAATTTGCTCATTTAACTAAAATCGTAGTTACAGATATAACTAAGACAGCAATAGTGCACCGATAACTTTGGACACGGTGTATATGTCCGCACTACATGGTTTGACAGATCACTGCAGATAACTAATATGTGTTGTCAAAGCAAGAGGTTTTAAATATACGCCTATTTCGAAATTTTTGAATTACTAATATTCCAAACTGAAAATATCCATTATACCTACTTTCCTGTAAATACGCTACGTATTATTTTTACATTACAATGTTATGTTATTAAGTTACGGATTATACAAGCAAATATGTATTGTATATATCATATCATAACAGCAAGAGCTTTTGCACTGCAAACAGGCGTGACTTATGTAAAGGCTGTATTGGCAGCAACATTCACACCCTGCGTAGTAAATTTGCAAATTGTAGATAATTTCAACTGTTACTTTTTCTTATCATTAATAATTAAATAATTCTTTATTTCCTAACAAACATCTTACTTACAGGATGACTTCCGATATACATACATATAAACGCAGCAAAAGTGTATAGACATACAATTTAGATACATATTCGTTTTTTTATAGACCTTATGCATAACACTTATATCGTTAATTTTAACAACAAAATATCTGTAGAATTAGGTTTAGAAACAGGTAACATTTACAGTCTGTAAAAAAATTAATCGTACCCCTTACGAAAAATCTGATTAAACGCAATAATGTCCGATACTGACCTGTACGGAAAAAAATATTACATTTTATGTTATAATTAGAATAAACATGTTAATTTTTTCCCATGTAAATTTGTTCTGAAAACTGAAAAGAGAATTGAAAAAGAGTTTTTTGTAAAAGGCTATTTACATGGTTTTACGCCGCATTTCCGCGATATTTGCGGAACAATATTACTTAGGAGACCTTAACGGTCGTTTTAACGTATTTCTATTTGGTTAAACAACCATAAATTATTACTAAATTTCGACAGTTAATAGTAAAGTATCACAACATGGATTTAGGATATAAAAAGATTCATAAAAGATTATTCATTCCTAGAACTACAGTTGCATCAATTGTACAGAAGTATAAAAGGACAGGAAAAATTGCGAATGAAAAGGCCAAGGCAGAACGTATTGATAGGGCTGTTGTTCATCAGTCGAATGCAATCTGCGGTATTGCTTATGAAATACAAAATCAATTTAACGTAAAATTGCATCCATAAAGTATTAGAAATCAAATAAAATCAAAGGAATACCGCGAAAGAATTGCTGCTAGGATAGAGACATATTGGATTGGCGTGCCCAATCGCCGAACCTTAATATTCGCTGTATAATGTTTTCAAAAAATGTATTCGGTTTCGAGTGCTATTCTATAAGGTCAACAGTTCTACAAATTTTCAATTTTCCAAATTAAATACCTTTACAGTTATAGAAGTTCAAATGCACTCCTCCATCTGTCAAAAATTTCAAGAAAATGCAAATATTTCAAATATGGTTGAAAATAACAACATAGTTGTTTTATTAAATTTACTTCAAAATTGAAAAATGTAATAATATGGGTGTTCCATTTAAAATAACAAAGTTGACAGCCACTTACGGTATAATCGTATGCGTCAAGGTTATTATAAATGTTTTAATTTAATAAAGCACGTCGACTTTAGTATACTCCAAAATTTTCAGAATTTTCCAATGCATACTCTTCCATATATCGATCAATACAGTTCCTCGTGAGACACCCT
Organism: Popillia japonica; assembly: GCA_004785975.1. NCBI lineage: Eukaryota > Metazoa > Arthropoda > Insecta > Coleoptera > Scarabaeidae > Popillia > Popillia japonica. The sequence continues at coordinate 8,453 of SMLS01062643.1, read as the reverse complement.
ATATATTGTGGCAAATATTTAAAAATCTTATTTTCGGTAAAGCAAATTTGTAATATTAACAACAGTGGTTGTCTATTTCCCTACTATATACAGACACTCCAGTTTTAAGATTCAGCTTAAACCACATTTGTCAATGCAATGAATAAACCAAGTAAATAATAACACTATCAAGTTACTATAAAGATATTGTAAATGTATTGTAAAAATAGCAACATATTTATTACTGTGTAGGTTCATATATTTTAGTAAAACAATAACATTTTTGGGTAAAACATGTTTCTGTTAAACAAAATATTCTACGCCGCTATCCTTCGTATTTATATATTTAGTCAGATATGTATTAAAATGAAAAACTAATTAACATACATACACGTTTATGAATTATGTAGTTCCAGATACAAGGTTTTTGCTTTGACGTATAAAAATGTAGGGGGTCATAATAACTGCGTTGTATTCACACTCTTATATTTTTTATAAAGTATTGCTACTTTTAAAAAGTCCAATATACTGTATTATATTTAGATTTATAAAAAGTATACGTTGGAAAACAACATCCTTTCTAAAACTATTATAAAAGGCATCCACCCTCACCTACGTACCTTTTCGATATTCCTATAACAAAATTACAAAACAAGCAAGCAAAAAGAAAAACAAAACTGAACGGCAAAAGAAGAAGACGGACGAAATATATCCTTTCCATCTTGGTCTTTTTTCTTTTAACATTTTCTGTTTTCTAATTTCTTTTTTTTTTACTAGAAACGCCACGGTAGATTACTATCCTTAGTTAGGGGTACCGGGAGCACGACTACCTATGTAGTTCTTTCTGATGATCTTGATAAAGATATAAAGTAGATAAAACAATAATTAAATAATTAAAAGTTCAAAAAATAGTTTGTCTATGGGTGCATTGTAATGAATACTAAAAAATATGCAAACTATCAAGTTTCTGATATTCTGGATATAATAAATAATCGTTAAAAATATTTATTAAATGACTAGCGCGAAATAATATTTACCCACATATTTACAATTACAATACACTGATGGAAATAATTGACGAGCACAGCCTGTATAATCTGAATGCTTGAAGATACATCCATAAAATTTACGGAGCACCAAGGTTTCCTATGAACGAGTCTATGCAACGAGTTGCGACATTTCCTATCGCCACTTTTTTCACTTAGTGTCTCCGGTAGGTAGAAAATGCCGTCGCAATGGAGACCGAGTGGGGTATGAGAAACCGGTCGTTCTTCGTGCGGTGTGAAGGCAGTGTTGCAAGTGCTAGGGAAATTTCCCTATACCTAGGGAATTTAGGTTAGTACTAGGGAGACAGGAAATTTTTCCGAAATACCGCTATAATCTAGAGAATTATGCTATGTCACGATATTTGCAGTATATATTTTGGGAATCCCCGTAACGTGGAAACTCAAAAAATTGTGAATCATATATATATAAGAAAACCTCGATGTACTACAGAGACTATAAAAAATAGCTTAACAGTTGTTAATTGCAACGCTAAAATAGCAATAGTCTTTATTTTGAAAAGCACTAATTCAAACTTATAGATGTTGATCTATGTACATATGTATACCGGTTCCGGCAGGCTTCTATGGTCACCCGATTTCCGATATTGCACGAGCTTGTGAAGTTACTGGGTGATTGTGGCGATATACTGTGAGCAGTCTGCAGTATCTATTAACTATAACTAACTATAAAACATGATTTATCATACTTGCAAACGTTAAATATCCGTCCAAGATGCATATGATGATGAAGTGGCTGAAAGGAACACCCGCACATCGTACGCGCCTATCTCCCAATTACTTGCTGCGCTTGTTCGTGCAATGTTGGGTGACAACAGGAGCCTGCCGGTAACTGTATAGGTATATGCATATGTACATACGTTAGATGGGTTTGTAGATACAAACCCATCTAATTAATACCGAATTATGATTTAGTTGGTTTTATTAAATCAGTACATTTCTATGGGCTGTAATAATGACCCTTACACATATATGTACATATCTACATATTTATGTTAGGTGTGTTAAAACTTGAACAAGTAACTTAGGAAATGAAATAGTTAAGGTTGAAATTTCTATTTTAGTGGTAAAATCATGTAGTACGTATACATTTAGACAGTTATGCAGATTTTGAAGAAACAAAATAAACATATTGTTGTACTAAATATATAACAGGCAAAATAAAACAGTCCTTGTGAACCATATATTTGAAAGTAACACGTGCGAATTCAATACACAAAAGAGGATTATTGATAGTAAGAAAATGAAATCTGATATTGAAGGCTTCCACGGCCGGAGTCTCTATAATGAGGGTTTCCGGGTGTTGACCGTGTCATGGTAGTAAAATATATACAGTACAAAATAAAAATAAAATGCACAAGATATACAATCAACTCGACGTTTCGCCACTAATGTAAGCGGCTTCTTCAGGAGCAAAGAGGTAAACTGGGTGGGTACCAGAAGGTCACGGTAAGTCGACGTGTCAACCACGCTAGAGACGAAAACCTTCTGGCAAGGAAAGACTGATTTGCAGGGGTATATATACGACTGTGCAGCGATGCGGATCAGTGAACACTGGTTGTTGAAGCGGAAAGGACCGGTTTCCAAATGCTAGAGAGTTGGTAACCATCGTCGCGATTGAGATTCTGAGGATGTTTTCTAATCTCGATCGGTTCCCTTATCTTTCGAGGAAAATAGTGTTGCGACTTACTGACGACAGAAGTCTGATCAAAACAAATTTTGTGACCCGTGTCGAGGAAATGTTCAGCTAAGGCTGAATGCACTGAAGACCGCGTCTTAACGTAGCGTTGATGCTCTTTGGTCCTGGTTTGAATTGAGCGTCCGGTTTCGCCAATGTATACTGAACCACAATCGCAGGGAATTTTGTAGATGTCGAGAGAGCATGACGGGCGTCCTTGGCTGAGGGAAGAATTTGCGAGATTTTGTTAAGGGGTTTGAAAGTGGTTTTGATATTTTTCTTACGAAGAATTCTGCCGATATGATCAGTAACGCCGTGAATGTAGGGGAGAACGGTGGTAATTTGATGACTGTTGGTTTCTGGTGTCTCTTGATATTATCGGGTGGGAAATTGAAAAAGCTCGATGAACAAGGGAGCTGATCACTGATCGTTTTTGTGCTGGATGATGATGCGAATTGGCGTGAAGATATCGATCCGTATGCGTGGGTTTCCTATACACAGAGTGTCCTAAGTGACCATTTTGCAAACGAGTAACCAATACATCCAAAAAGGGTAGGGAACCGTTTGTTTCAATCTCCATCGTGAATTTGATGTTAGAGTGTTGACTGTTAAGAAAATCCAAGATGGTTGGAAGGGTGTCTTTGCCATGAGGCCAGACGATGAACATGTCGTCAACATACCTTAACCTTGGAAAACATCCTCAGAATCTCAATCGCGACGATGGTTACCAACTCTCTAGCATTTGGAAACCGGTCCTTTCCGCTTCAACAACCAGTGTTCACTGATCCGCATCGCTGCACAGTCGTATATATACCCCTGCAAATCGGTCTTTCCTTGTCAGAAGGTTTTCGCCTCTAGCGTGGATGACACGTCGAGTTACCGTGACCTTCTGACGCCCCTCACCTACCAGAAGGTTCTCGCCTATAGCGTGGTGTACACGTCGAGTTACCGTGACCTTCTGGTATCCACTCAGTTTACCTCTTTGCTCCTGAAGAAGCCGCTTACATTAGTGGCGAAACGTCGAGTTTATTGTGCATCTTGCATGTATCTTGTGCATTTTATTTTTGTTTTGTACTGTATATATTTTACTACCATGACACGGTCAACACCCGGAAACCCTCATTATAGAAAATGAAATCTGATTGAAATGAATTATGAATCATTCATTATGAGACATAAGAGCAGACTTGAGTGTAGAAGAATTTTGGAGAAGAATCTTCAGTCTTAAATCCGACGACGACATGCTTATGTATCCAAATTTGTGCACATTTATATTTGCATTTTATTTATATGTGCATTTTACATTGTGATACACTTACGAAAGACAGCAGTTGTTTAAATTTTTTACTGAACAATAACTTTATTTAAAAATTTGATAGATTGTATTAAGCAAACAGAATTTATTAATTGTGTAATTGCGTGTGTGGACAGTTAAAATTTATTTATTATCTGTATATATATGTCTTTATTACATAGTTTAGTTAAGTGTTATAAATTTAATATTAGAGTTAGGTTCTGTTTTTATCATTCGTGTAATTGTTTTTTTTTAATTTCGTATTATAACCTGTAATCTACAATCCGCTTTTACCTATGTACATACGTCTTGAAAATTAGTTAAAATGTTTAGAGAATGTTTCTGCAAATATTTAGGGAATTAAAAAATTTTCCCCTGGCAACACTGTGTGAAGGTCCAGTATGTAGTTGTATTTGCTGCATAATGGCGGATCGATTGCGCTACTTAAGCGAGTTTGAGCGAGGAATGTTTGTGGGGATGTACATGGCCGGTGTATCGTTCCATGAGATCGCGCCCCATCTCGAACGATCGTGGCCGGCTGTGCAATGGCCACGGCGAGAATAGACTCAGGTAGGATGTACCCGTATTCAGCCGCGAGCAGAAGGGCCCCGCGCGACCACAGCACGCGAGGACCGTACCCTTCTGTAACATCACGTATGTCGTCCTCAAGACAACTTCGAGCTGTTTAAGCAGCAGGAAGGGAAGGGGCACTCATTAGTCAAACTGTATAGGGGCGTTTGGTAGAGGGTGGATTGCGAGCACGCCTTGAATTGCAGCGACGTCCACTCGCTCCCTCACCGCCGCACACGCTACCAGTGGCTCAACAGAAGGCATCAGTGGGTTGCCGAGTGGAAACACATCTTGCTTTCCAACGAATCAAGATTCGTCTTGAGCGTCGGTGATGCGCGAATTTTGATTCGTCGGCGACCCGGGGAGCGTCTATTCGAGCAGTGCGTTCACCCACGCCGTATGTACACGTCGGCCGCGTGTACAGCAGCCGATAACGGGTCGCCGATACGTAGATGAGGTGCTACGGCCCGTTGCGCTTCCCTACGTTCGGCGGCATGCACGTCTGCTGTCGAAGCGCACCGTATATGAATGCTTCCATGGCCAGCTCGTTCTCCGGATCTAAATCCGATCGAACATGTCTGGGATATGATCGGTCCGAAACTTCACCATTATCCGGCTCCCCCGGCTAACGTTGAGCAGCTATGGAGACGAGTTGAGGAGGCATGGTTGGCCATCCCTCTCGCTGCCATATGATGACTTATTGACTCCATTCCACGTCGTGTAGCGATGATACGCGCCACGCCACTCGCGCAGGATACTCCCGCTATTGATGCATGCCATCCCAGCAGGATTAGGGCGCTCTCTGTATGAGGGTAAGTCATACTAGTTTAGTACTACTTCTATACCAAATTTCATTGCATTGAACCACGCGGTCAGATTATTCCAGGTGTGCTCGTAAATTATTTGCAGCAGTGTATTATCAAAAGTAAATATTTTTTTAAAAGATGTAGTCTAATTACTTTTCTACCAGTGGCTTCGCCAGGATAGATCATGAGATGACCACCTCTTTTCACCCACTTTGACGTTGAATTATAATATGATCCATATTCAACACTTTTACCACTCAGGATGCGCTTTATTGAAAGATGTGTAAAGGAATATGCGTAGGACATATAAATTTAACTGAAATATGCATGCTAGTAGTCAACAACATTTGTGTATCCGCGCGTTTTCTCATGACACTGTCATGGCGCGCGAAAATTATATAGACAGTCCTAAAAATATTTATCCCAGATACATTCATAAGTTGTTTGTACGGACACTTTCTTAGAAGCATAATCCAACCAATCAACGTAAATAAGTATGGTCACGTGGCGTGATCAGCATTTTCGCAACTGACAGTTTATATTTGCGTCCTTCTTCAACCATACACCCATCTTTATTGATAACGAAAACGTTAGTGACGTGAGAAAAGGACTATACCTATCTCACTCGCAGTCTGCATAGATAAACTTGAATTTCTTGCTTCTTAATGTATCGCTAAATTAAGATGCAGTAGTTATTTGTGCCAATACAATTGTACAGTAGAATATAGCGTACACCGGTTAGGTATTACAAAAATATGGAAATAATTTCAAAAAAATCTGAGACAGTGCATGCCATCTAGTAATCCGTTATAATCTAATCTGACAATCGAATCTAACAAATAAGATAAATATTATTTACCATTGTCAAACTACCTCCCAATAAGCTTGACGTAGTTATAAAAGCTCGTATTTTAAGTAAAATTGAAGCCGGGCGGTCTATACGAGCAGTTGCTGAACATCTTCTTACAGTTTTTGAAGTGAAGAATCGCTGCGAACAACAGCAAACATTATTAAGAAAAGTTGGTAGTGGAAGACGCCACGTTTCTACTCTTGAAGAAGATGCTGTATTTTTAAATGTGTTACCTGAAAACCTTTTTTCTTCTGCAGTGGAAGCCAGAATACAAACAAATATTCCTGGATATACTACTACAGCTAGTAGTAGAGTAAAATCTTCGGAATTAAAATACAGAGTTGCTGCCAACAAACCATTCCTTTCTGACGAATACAAGCAATCCGGGATCATATTTTCACTAAATGACGTGTCTAGATACTTAGAATATTGGAATAGTGTAGTATTTAGGGACGAAAAAGTATGTCGATCTCAGCACTCAAAAATAGGCGGCTATCGACCTGAAAATACTAAGTTAACTGAGAAATATACTAAGTAACCATCTTAAAACATCAGGACGTTTTTCAGTGAATGTATGGGGCTGGATTAGTGTTTAGGGGTGCTGGTGTTTGCTGGAGAATATATATGATAGGTTTATCGCTCCACATTATTTAAATATTCTGGAAGGCAATGTTACCGGCTGTTACTCAGCTGTATCCAAACAATTTCATATACCAGCAAGATAATTGTCCAGTCCACACGGCGGCTGCAATAAGCGAAAGGTTTAGAAATCATAACATTGAAGTTCTCCCTTGGCATACACCCAATCGAAAGTATTTAGGGATTAATTGTTAAAAACCAATTACCAACGAAATTTTTATCCACGAAATGCTGAAAAGCTGTGAAATGCAATCCAAGAATGTGTAAGGAAATAAGTGTCCACGAAAACTATGTTAGGAAATTAATTTCTTCAATGCGGAACAGATTTGACGAAGTAACCAAAAGATTTTCTTAAAAAGTTCGAAAACGAATCGATCAATTTCAAAAAACTAAGCCCCAAAATGTAGTGTTTCAAAATTCTATTAAAACGAAATATTACTGCTTTCCATTTAAGATTTTTAAGGGGGGTAGCTCCAGAGGGTAGGGCGTTCAAGTAGGCGAGTCAATTTTTACATCAAAAATTGTTCTCGTCGATAATACTTCTTACATGTTTCAGAAAATTTTTCATAATTTTCTAGATTTCCAGAAATTGACGGTGGGACGTTATCAAATGAACACGCTGTATATCTGCATACATACATACATACATACATACATACATAAATATGTATGTATTCACGAATTTCTAACTAAAAGCCCATCAAAACTTATACTGAAAATTAAGAAATAATACTTATTTCATACATTATGACTTGCACTATAAAAATATACATAGGTGTGTTACAATTACATAGTCACAAATTCGCCAGCTATAATTATCTATTTTGAGATTTAAAAATCGCAGTAAAAACATTATCTACACATGTGACATCACCACTGTTTATTTACGAAATCTTGTCATATGTAATACCTACCAAGGCAAACCGGGATGTATGATTACATCAGGTGTCGTTAAAAGCAACTTATACGTGTAAATATTGCTGTAGGTATACCTTAATGTGCGAGATTCCCGTGAAATTAAAAATGGTGGTATTAGTTTACAACACATTATCACTGTAAATAACTATCACAAACAAAAGTTGAGGAAAACTAACTTATCACAGAATTATTCGCGAAAAATTTATATACATATGTAGGTATAATATGTAAGTAATACATGATGGTCCAATAAATGTAACTAACAGTTTAAAATCACAAAAAATATCTTATCTACGATACTGTATAAAGTAGAAATTGTATACCTAATTATGACCTGTAAAATGTGTAAAGTAATAATTAAGATTTAACTGTTTTACAAATCATAATAATTAAACAGTTTCACTAAATTTTATTTTTATATTGATTACCACAAAATTGAGACTGTAAAAATAAATCTTGTTTGTATACATACGCTATAATCGTAAAATAAATGAAGATGAAGTAAATTATAAATCTAGTAAACATCATTATCATTACATAGTGAAGTGTAGTAGGAAAATCGCGTAGTTGATTGAGGATATTTGAATGTATGAGATACGCACATACGTATGTACAATTGCATGCAAATGTATCCGGACACGTATCGACAGAGAAA
>SMLS01062642.1:0-11962 GCA_004785975.1 Popillia japonica | reverse complement strand
AAACACGGTCTACTACAACGGATACAGATCGACCACATACACTTCTACCTCCGGTGTACCGCAAGGATCTAATCTTGGACTCCTGTTATTTAATATATATCTTAATGACCTGCTCAACTTTATGAATTGTCCCGCATTGGCTTATGCAGATGATTTGAAGATCTACCGAGTGGTTGAAACAGCAGAGGATTCACGTGTGTTGCAATCAAGCCTTAATGTACTTTCCGATTGGTGTCTAGGAAACAAACTATCGTTGAACATCGCCAAATGTCATTGTGTGTCATTTACTCGGAGAGCCAGCAGAATTGTTTCCAGCTACACTATTAATGGAAATGAGATTGCACGAAGTACACTTGTAAGAGATCTGGGTGTATTATTTGATGAGAAACTAAGCTTTTCGGATCATGTTTCTATGGTCACTGCAGCTGCTTGTCGTTGCATGGGTTTCATCTTCCGCACCTGCAGAGTCTTTAATAATAACGCTACTTTAAAAACACTCTTTAACGCTTTAATAATTAGCAAACTAGAATATGCTGCCGTTATATGGTATCCGATATACAACAACCAGATTCAAGCTGTGGAACGTATCCAGCGGAAGTTTTTGAAGTATCTCTCATTTAGGATTGATGGAATATACCCTGCTCGCGGCCTTGACTATGAACTGCTGCTACAACGACATAATTACGACTCTTTGATGACGAGACGGACTTCAATTAGTGCCGCATTGATGAGAAACATTGTGATGGGCAGGATTGACTCGCCTAACTTACTCTCCAGAGTTGGTTTCCGCGTGCCACGGTTGCCCTCACGTGTTTCTGAAACCTTCGTTGTGCCGACGCCGAGGACAAATATGCTGCTTAGGGCGCCTTTATTTCATTCAGCCAGAAATTGTGATATTGTTTTTGCAGACTTGTTTTGTTAACCCTAGAGGGTGTTTAGTAACGGAATTTGCTTCTATTTTCTTTTTCTTATCTTGTTTTGATATATGTTGCACTAGCTATGTATTATATTATTTATCATTATGTATTATCCTTACTTTTCTTTTTATTGCCTATTTTTGGATTTTCTGTTGGGCAATTAATAAATATTATTATTATTATTATTATTATTATTATTATTAAATAGCCATCCATTTCAATGAATTTTGTCTTCAAACTTGAGTCGCACTTAGTCTCGATCACCTCCATTTGTATATGGTACTGAGTCTATATTTATTGAGAGAATCGAAGAATACAAACAAAACTTGTCTTACAAGGAATTAAAATCTTTAAATCTTGTTTCAAATTCAGTTCTAAGATTTGAAATTTTTTCTGCGTATTTTTGATATGATGCAGTATATCATCTAAACTTGATTTGTGCGTGTTGCACGTCGGAAACTGCGTTAAATCGTCATGTTTCAGTTGCTTTTCCCACAGAACTAGCTTACATTTGAATGCTTGAATTATGTCAAACATGTTCGTAATGATCTGATCTTTTCCCTGCAACGATAAATTTGAATCGGTGAAGTGTTTCGTTATATCAGCCATAAAAGATAAGTCTTGCAACCATACTGGATCGGAAAACAAGGTTGTGTCTTGATTTTTAGTTTTTAAAAACTGGCATACTTCTTCTTTCAAATTCCAGAATTCTTTCTATCTTATATAATTCTGCGTCGGTTATTTTATTATATATTATTGTGTGTTAATATACATATTGGCCGGGCCGCAAAAATGTGAGCCTGGGGCCGCATGCGGCCCGCGGGTCGCGAATTTGACACTCCTGGTGTACAAGATATACGTTTGAAAAGGAAATTGGTAGAATTGCAAAAATACCATTTTCTTAATGAGAAGTGTATTTTGAAATTTTATTTGCAAATGATTTTTATTGTTTCTAAACTCAATTGATTTATGATACCTATTTACAATTTTCTGTAATATCTTTCTAGTGCAAAATCTTAAGGAAAAATAATATTGGATGTTTTTCTAACCCTAAGGCGTCTTTCTTTTGCAAAAGAAAGTAAAGGGTTATAGATATTGAGAACTGTCGTAACTTTTAACAAAATTTAGTAAATTTACTAAAGCATTTTGGCAAGACTGATAAGAATTGTCAAACGGGTATCATTTCATTGTTTAAAAACGTTCATCTATGTAATCTAAATATGAATTAAGTGAATTAAGTGCTCCAGGAGAAACTAGCACGTAAAATAAAAAAGATGTTTACTGATTAAAAGTATATGAATAGGTAGGTAACTTCTTAACATCCTGGAAAATTTTGCTTTACTTTTTTTGTTAAGGTTTGGCACCTTACAGTTCAAAAGCCTTTACTATCTAAATTTTCTTGAAAATGGTAAAATAGCAAAATATTATTGAAATAATACTATACCATCACTATAACTTATTTTGAAGGAATTAAGATCTGCTAAATTATATCGAAGGCTTCCACGGCCCGAGTGACTATTATGACGGCTTCCGGGTATTGAGCGTGTCATGGTTTGTAAAATATATACAGTATAAATAAAAATAAAATGCACAGAACATACAATGTGGCGATGTTTCGCCACTTATGTAAGTGGCTTCTTCAGGAGCAAAGTAGGTATCTGGGGGGGGGGGGGGAAGGGGGTACCAGAACGTCACGGTAACTCGACGTGTAAACCACGGTAGAGGCGAAAACCTTCTGGTAGGTGAGGGATGTCAGAAGGTCACTGTAACTCGACCTGTCAACCACGATAGAGGCGAAAACTTTCTAACAGAAGCTTTTTAATATATTACACAGTTGTTAATACTAAAATGAGATCTGATGACTCTTCGGTGCGTATTGCAGCGATGTGTTGGAATATTTTTTATCTCTCGTAGGAATAAAAAAATCATATGAAATATGAATTAAGCATATTCATAATTGCTCTGAGATAGGCGGAACCTAGCTCATAGATTGGTGATCAATGTCGATACTTAATGTGAAACAATGCATCTATCATTATTAAATATGATATATATTAATAATACATACTTGTAAAGTAATACAAGTACTCAGCAATAATTCTTCATGGAGATAAAAAAAATACATTTTACACCGTATAACAATTTATTATTATTATTGATATTAACAGTAATAAATACACTTAAAATTCTTTGCTTCCTTTATCAGTCGAAAAATCCATTACATACATATTGCTGTGTAATTTCCATACATCCCGCACAATTGGAAAGAATAATGTGAGCGGTTTACCTAAAGTTTGTATAGCGTATAGCTTATCGATATTGGACAAATTTAGTAGAACGCAACATAACAGACATCTATTGCACAGGACTTTTAGATTATGAATCGAATGTTCTATAGTGTTTACTATTTGTACTTTGACAATCTAATTTGGTTAAATAACAAATTTATATACCAATTCAAATGTGATACTAACAATATGAATTAATGCTATTGTAATAGGTTGTCAGCACCATATTTAATAAGATATGATGGCTATTGCAATCAGTATTATTATCGTTAATAGAATGAAATGTTACAATCATATTTAATTATACGTAACATAAACATACATATATATTTAATATTTTCACTATAAAAAAGGATATTATAGCATTTACAGTTTGAAAATTATTCAATAGTAAAAATATAAAAAGCACGCTCAGTTGGCTATAGATTCTAAACTACTCTAAAATTAAATCACATTAATAGTAATATATAGGATTATACAAAATTAATTATAAAGATATGCTTTTCCTAAATACTGCATAATTATATTAATTACATAATTTGTTTTATTTACTATAAAATAGGTATAAATACAAAAAGTTATTTTTCTCGGAGCCCATTATATAGCATAATTCACAGTGCTTAAGATCCACTAAACTTTTTAGCTCCAGGAACTTGCTTGCTTATCATTTGGCTCTACGTACTCTACTACATTTAGATATTATTGAAATAAGTAGGTACAATTATATATTTAGTACTACACAAATATCTAGAACTGAATAAAATGTATGTAAACTGGAAAAGTTTCAATATAAATCTACTTAAATTATTATTGTTCTTCATGATTGATGCCAGCTAAAAGAATGTATAGTACGTATGTTACATCAATTGACTAATTTCTGATTTGGTGGCAGTACTGGTATCGTAATATGCTTGTTATACATAGAATATTGCTTTCTAATGATTTTGCTTTTCTTGTTGTTAATTATTACCATACGTCGTATTTACAGACAAAACTATTACTTATTAATGTCAGAATGAATTAGTTGACACAGACAATAAACTTACTGATTATTAAAGTGAATTAATATTAGAAAAGTATTGATACAGTATACAGATTTTAGACGAACAACATGTCACAGTAGTAAAAATTATCCACGTCCTGCATACAATATACTTGTAGGTGCATTAGTGTTCGAAGTTTGCTGTGTATGTATGTAGGTATATGAAAATGCAAAAAAATAGACTGTAACTTTAAAACATCATCATTATTATTACGTGGCAACTTAATACTTTTTCAGCACCTGCAACAAGTTTTAAGTTAATGTTATAACATTATTGATTTATGTTTATTATAATTTTAATAAAATCTGAGCATGTTGTTATATAGATTTTACAAAGGTTGTGTTGTATTGTGTACAACTTCTTTCTTTACACCATCAAGTTTTCTTTTTCTATATAAATTAATGTAATTTGCTGTAGTGTAGATGTAGTATACAATTTAGCAAACTGCAAATAAGTATGTGTCTGCTCTAATACATAAATCGAGACGAAGAGAGCGAGACCAAGCGCGCGCGCACGATAATGAGAGAGAGAGAGAGAGAGAGAGAGAGAGAGAGATAGAGAGAAATCAAAATACTTAAATTGTAAAAACAAATGTTGAGATGATAATGAGATTTAATTTGAATTAAAAATTGTATACTTTTATCTGCTGTGCATTAATAATTGTTATTACTTGACCTTCTACATAAGCGTTTCTTTTGTTTTCGCCACACCAATATTTTCAGACCATTTTTAATAAAACGGCTTCCTGGATTTTTGTTAAAAGTCTCCATACCAACCAAATCATCTTTCTTCTATTTCATTGCGGTTCCTCTTTTGATTTTGCCGTGACTTCTGAATTTGGCATTTGGTCAAATTCTACCATAGTAATTTTTCGCATAATTTTTATCTGCAATTCAGCCTCTCACTTTCTCCAATGTCCAAATCTGTCTACCTCATATAAAGGTTGCAACTTGAATGACTTTGTACATCTTTAACTGTATGTTTTTTTTTTCTGACCTCTTTTTCACCTAGACTCACGTGGCAGTCTTAGTCTAGTCCTTTCCACAATAATTTTGTAAATGTAGGCATTCGAATTCTTTAGAACATCATGCCTGGATGTTAGTATTGTATTAGTAATGCTTTAACTTCGCTATACACTTGAGTTAGTAACTTTCTGCAAAGATCGGCTGAACCTTTCTTGAGATCATGTATGATGTGGTAAATTATATTAGAGAAGCATTTTAATATTCATGGTAACTAGTTACGAATATATTCATAAACATTCAACTAAATTGCTGAAAGTTTTAAGCGTACATTGTGCTTCATTATTAGCTGCTTTTCGGAGATGGGCGGTGTCATCCTTGTGATCATATAATATGCCGCAAGATAGTCAATTAATAGCAGCTATAATTTCGGAGATACTCATTCAGCCGGATTTAAGCTAGCCTGTAAGTACCAGGCTTGTACACTGTTAGAATCTGCCGTATCGTTGTGTAACATTTATCATTCTCCACTTTGAGTATCTTCTTGATGTGACTCTTTAGAAAGCCATCTCTTTTGTTGTTATATCTCTGGTACGGATTTAACAGTAGTGGCTGAAAATATTATGAACCTTTTTGAGTGTTTTAGTTTTAGAATATTAGTTTTTTGATCGGAACTCCACGATTGAAGATGAGCTTCTACGTGGTTTTCGATAAGATCATGGGATGTCTCTGATACAAGGAATTGTCGCGCTCATTGGCAGTCTTGTTACTCTCACATGCGCACTGACCTGGCATCTATGTCAGTATTAACGTGTTTATTCGGGCCAGAGCTTTGAAGATGGTAGGTACTTTCAAATTAGCTTAGACTTAAGGGTAAGTACATGCTTGCACAGCCTCTTGTGCTACTTACTAGTGCTCCTAGATGTACATCTTTAAATCCGTTGGGCTTCCACGTTTGACGGTTTTGAATTACCAGTTCAACTAGCCAACTCCCTCCAAATACGTAATTCTTATATCAAGCTACGTACTCTTTCAATTAGTAAAGTATTATTGAAATCGAGATGTAACACAAAACTTTGGACGGTTTTAGAGGTATTTCTTAATGCTTTCCATATCGCTCTCTCACCTCAAGGAAGCAGTAGCCCTCAAAACCTAGTTAGGGATAATTATAGTCACTACAATCGAAATTGAAGGGCCACCTAATTGCTATTTTGTAATAGTTATGTGATGTGATGTTAAAAGAGCATTGAACATTGCTAGTGCTAGTATGATTATCAGATGAAGAGATTAGACTAACAGCATTTCTGGCATTTTTTTTCTTGTCAAACTCATCCTTTTTTACAATAAAGTATAATTGCAAAGTTATTTGTCTTGTAGAATTTATTGAGCAGTAGAGTTTATTTATAATTCAAAGTCCAATTGCTTCAAGAAGAATAGTTTGTTTAAAAGCAAAATTTTTTTGGAATATGCATCGGTAAATCATCATCAGCATCAGTAAATAATTATTATTACGCACAAACATAATCACGTACCACCTATAAGCATCAATTTGTACTTGTAAATTAATATGGATGATAAATGATTTTTCATAATTGACTATAATGAATGACATAATTGAATTTTTATACTGATAATAGAGCATTATTTTACTTAAAATGAAGTACCTGTTGATAGTTTATTTGATCTAAATTATTACACATTCACATAGAAACTTATATTACATTACGATATTATATTATACTAAAATTGACATAATTTGTATACAAAAGTTTATTTTGAAACTTTTCCAAAGTATGTGTATGACTAAGTAGCTATACAATACCCTTACTAAATATCTCAGTTCAAATAACATTTCATTGTTCTATGTAGTTGGAATCAAAACTGGATCAGTTTTATCACCTAATGTGTATTGGTTTGATTTAAGTAAAGTAAGTACCTATCTATCTTTGTTTTGCATCGCACAACAATCTAAACAAAGCACAAAACAGAAATTATTACTATTAACTATACACAGAATAATAAACGCAGTAAGTGTGCTACATTTCCAAAATCGCCTGCCTAAATTGGAGAGACATTTCATATCTCTCATTAAACCCAAACAATATGGCAAGAGATGACATAATCATAAAATGTTAATAGAAGAGAGATATTTGATGATCGTATTGTACATGCTTCTATTATACATGTAAACATATAGCACATATTAAACGACTTACCAATTCACCAACGTGTCTGTTTCTATCGATTTCAATGTAACAGTTATGTAATCGAGGAAGAACGGAGATTTTGAACTACAGTTTATTAATCCTAGCGATACGATTTTTGCGATTTCTTGTTTGGCAAACATAAAAATTAAATCCTAAAATGCGATTGACAATGAGTAGAGCATTGGCAATGCAATTAATTAATTAAGAAAATTCGTCCAATGTAAATTAATCGTGATTCTTTTTTACAACTTACTTAGCACGTGTATTATTACAGTAAGCGTTTTCATTTTTTTACGTAAATATGCAATTCCCTTCAAAAAATTAGGTTTATGCTTAATTGTAAATATAAAAGTAGATATAATAGTTATTTTTTGTTTTAAAAAATATTCATATTAGCTCGTTAGATTGTTTACATTTCTTTAACTAATATGATTGAATTCGTTTGGTTTTATGAAATTACAAATTTAGTTTTTTCGAAGGGTGCATATTTATCACCGAATAGATTTAGGCACTTTAGAATTTAATTCGAACATAAATTCTTTGTAAATAAACAATAGCGAAAATTTTAAAAATTATAAAATGACCAATTTGAAGAACGTTTCCGCAGAGAAAACATTCGTTTGTAAAATCATGTAGATCGACATTGATTTTGACCGTAAATTGTCGTTCTACTTAGGGTCTGGTTGCATATACAATGCACAATATATTGTATGCACATTCAGAAAGGTATTTACGCAACCGTACTTCATTTGAGTGATTGACATTGATCCTAGATTGGAGGGAGTTTATGTAGCAAAATATAGACTTGGTTTTTGCTACTCTTGGTTTGGTAGGAACATGTATACTTACTACATATTTAAAAATATATTTGGCTTACATGCTGTAGTAAGTTTTGAAAAATTCGTGAGATATCCTAGCTCGTAAGAAGTAAATCCTTAGACTTATATGTATTAAGTAAAACTAACGGAACTAAAATTATTGTTACCACAAACTGCTAATAAGCAGTATATCTATATTTGGTGTTATAATTGTTTCTCACAATATTTCCTAGTTGAATATACATATATAATATAATACATATATTTTATTATAAATATTAATTCGAGTAAAATTTATCTGTGATATTGTATCTAAATACAGGCAAGTTAGTCAGGAAATATAAAGAAATATTTATAAGCATTAAATATGTTTATGAAATTAGTTCGTCTATTGGCTCAGAAAGACTAGTGTACTGCGTCCTGGTCAATCTGCGTCTTGGGTGCTTTTTTAATATGACCGAAAATGTTTAAATCTGTGCACAAAATAATGATTTTGATTAACGAAAACACCAGGCCTCATCTACTAAAATGGTTGCTGTGTAAGCTTTAATAAACAATTATAATGAAATTGGATGAAAGATGCCTATAAAAATACTTGCGAACATTAATTTACTTATGACTGCAAAATTAAAATTACAGTAGTGTGAATATGTTTTAGACTAGCAGTACATAAATGGAATAAATAAATGAAAAGTTATTAAAATAAATTCAAACGTTGCTTGGCATTAACTATATTTAATGAAATTACAAACATTATACAGAATAATACCATGATTAGTCCAAATGTAAAAGAATAATTAATATTTTGTATGGTCTCCCATAGCATTACGAACAGCAGCAATTTGGTACAATTTTAGAATAAATTCATTCGGAATAGTTGCGCAAACTGTTTGCAATACTCTAATGCATTCATGGATACTTTTTGGCTGCCTTTCATTCTTTGTCCGATCCAGATACTCTCATACGCGCTCAATGGTATTTAAGTCAGGACTTTGCGGCGGTAATATCATAACTTCCAGGATTTCTTCTTCGGTAAGCTCTTCAAAATATTTTTTTACAACTTCTGAGGAATGTTTCGGTTTATTATCGTGTTGCAATATAAAATTGTGTCCAATTAATCGTTGTTCTGAAGGTACAGCATGCTCCCTCAGAATGTCAGGATAACGTTCTCTAGTTGTAAACATTCGGGGTTGTACGCTTCTCCTTTTCTCCGACGCACATTAGAATTAGAATTTGAGTTGAGGGTGATGTTGCACCGCAACCAAATGATATATTGTGCCCCCTACATGAGCTATACGGTGTTGGTATTTGTCCCTAGCTATAGCTCCCCATCCAGTTCAAGGGCTTTAATAAACTGCAATAGCTGTGGTGGTTTCAAGGAGGGCATTTCCCCCTCGTCAATGACATCCTTACCAGAATGACTGGCGCGAACCGCTGCAATAGTCACGCAGTTGGATATCAGGTGTTCCGGATTTTCGGTTTCGCCCCCGCAAAACCTTCAGTCTTTGCGGGCTGTCTTTCATTTTCATCCTATGCTTGTCATGTGTTTCCCAAGGTGGCAGTGGTCTGTGAGAAAACCCACAAGTACACGTAGTTTGTATTTTCAATACAAAGACACAATATACAAACAAATTTTTGAAACTGCAATGGGTTCTCCATTATCTGCAGTGATAGCAAATTTAGTAATGGAGGAACTTGAGCAAGATTCTTTGAGTAAACTAAATTGTCATGTTGAATTTTACAAACGGTATGTAGATGATTGCATACCGTTAGGTAAAATTGAACATGTTATACACACATTTAATTCATATCATGACAGATTAAAATTTACGTTTGAAAAAGAAAATCAAAATTCTATAAATTTTTTAAATGTTAAAATAATACATAATAACACGAACATAAAAACAAATTGGTACATAAAAGACACTAGTAGCAACAGACACCTAAACTACTATTCAAACACTTCGGTAAATTTAAAAAAAAGCGTTATTAATAGTTTGGTTGACCAAGCTATTAAATTAGCACATCCTGATTTTAGGAAAGAGAATTTAAGCAAAGTTAGATCAATTTTGGACAAAAATAGTTATCCAAAAGAGTTTTACGAGAAATTAATAAAAAAACGAATACATAAAATATACAACACGGGCAATAGCAAAATAGTAAAATATATCACACACTTCCATACATTAACGACTTAAGTGACAAAATTAAATACGAATTTAAAAAATCAGATATAAACATTACATTTACACCATACAATAACAGACAGTTATTTAGAAATTTAAAAACTAAGATTAAAAAAGATAATCAAAGTAATGTCGTATATAAATTAGAATGCAAAGACTGTAATAAATGTTACGTAGGGCAAACTAGACAATATCTAAAAAAACGCAATAAACACTGTAACGCATAACATAACCGCGGAAACTGCTTTGTCTAAGCATTCTAAAGAATTACGACATAACTTTGATGTTGAAAATGTTAAGATTTTTAAAAGAGAAAATAGTTATAATATAAGATTAATATATGAAATGATATACATTAAAAAAAAAATAACGCGGTCAATTTTAGAACAGATATAGAAAATTTAAGTATTATTTATAATAATTTAATCACCTAATCACGCCTGAATTTTATAAAATTAAGCTCTTGACTAGGTTTTTTTGCCATGTTTTTTTCCTAGTCCTTGAACAGAATTGTTAAAGCTTGACAAAAAATATACACTGATATAAGGAGCATTAGTGTTATGATTATAAATTTACATTTCAAAATATGTATCTTGAATTCTCCACTATATTGTAAACATAAACCTATATATCACTGAATTTCTTTGTCTGTAGATAATTTTGTTGATAGGCATGGCTAGTTATTTATTTATAATTTGACACAAAATGAATGTCAATTTTATTCCACTGAAGAAGTTGTTACGAAAACCAGATTATATATATTGTAAAGGTTTTGGAATAAATTTGACTTTTATTGGAATTGCAAGTGTTATCATTGACCTAACAAGTGGAAAAAACTATCTAGATAATAAGATAAGTTAAAAGGTCATAAAAATACATATACATATATAAATAATAATACAATTTGGCAATAATAATACGTGATATCTTTATATTAAAAGCTTATTAATTTATAATTTTGGTGTATAATACGCAGTTATTTTTGATTATTAAGGGTTTAAATTTGTGTGCCGAGCGCGTTTGCCCAGGCCACAAAAATTAATCTTGGTTTTTTAATTTTCCTACCAGGTGCATTTTCTCCACGTTAGATACATTCGTCTTATCGGGTAGTAGTTTCCAATAAAGACCTGATTCGTCCGCATTATAAATTTGTTCCAGTAACAGGTCAACATTTTTAATTGTATTGTTCAATGTGTCCTTGAATGGATCAACTAATTCTGGTTGTGATGATAATTTCTCTCCTGAAATCTTTAAAAACCTTACGTTGTACCGTCTTTTGAATCTATTAAGCCATCTATTACTTGCAATATATGTTGACGATTCATTGACTGATTTTTGCAAATTCATAGCTTTTTGTTTTAACATTAATCCACTAATGAGAATATTGCTCTCTTGCAACGAAATAAACCACTTGCACACTGAATTTTCCATTTTTGAATATGTAGATTTTTTACTGTTTTAAATTTACGTATACTGTTACGTTTTAGGGTTTTAAAATAATCTTCAGGCGATAATATTTTCACCTGAGTATTTATTTAAAC
>SMLS01062637.1:0-10036 GCA_004785975.1 Popillia japonica | reverse complement strand
AAAGGAACTAACAACTAGGGTTGCTAGATGGGCACTATTACTTGAAGAATTCAACTACCAAATTGAGCATCGGTCTGGTTCTCGCATGAGGCATGTGGATGCACTCAGCCGTTACCCTATTATGCAGATAACTGAAGCTTTAATACCTAGAATAAGAAAAGCCCAAGATAAAGATGACCAAATCAAAACAATTAAGGAAATATTATGTTACAAAGAGTACGATGATTATTTTATGAGGACAGATTTATTTTATAAGGTTGTAAAAGATCGCGAACTACTGGTGGTACCAAAAGACATGCAAGTCGACGTAATAAGATCAGCACACGAAAGGGGACATTTTGCTTGCCGAAAGACGAGGGAGCTCATCGAGCAGGAGTACTTTATACCGGGTCTACAGAGTAAAGTAGAACGATTTATAACCAATTGCGTTCCGTGCATTATGGTAAATAGAAAAGCAGGAAAGAAAGAAGGTTACCTACAAGCAATATTTAAGGAAGCCGTGCCGTTGCATACATACCATCTTGATCATTTAGGACCGTTGGAAACAACAGGAAAGAGCTATAAACCCATACTTGCCGTAATAGATGGATTTACAAAATTTGTTTGGCTCTATCCAGTGAAAACAACCAGTACACGGGAGACTCTGAGTAAATTGGTAATTCAAAAACAAGTCTTTGGAAACCCAACCCAGATTGCGACGGATAGAGGATGTGCCTTTACTTCCAACGACTTCGAGCAATACTGCGAAAAAGAGGGCATCAAGCACATTAAAATTACAGGATTACCTAGATCGAATGGACAGGTTGAACGCTTAAATAGAATTATCATACAAGTGCTTGCGAAGCTAACAATAGAAGACCCCATAAAATGGTACCGACATGTAAACGAGGTACAGCAAGTAATCAATTCAACCTTTCAACGCAGTATTGGCATAACACCTTTCGAATTATTAACAGGAGTGAGGATGAAGACCAAGAAAGACGAGCATATAAGACAGTTAATAAATGAAGAACAGATAGAAATGTTCATGGAAGATCGAAGTGGAATGAGAGAACAGGCTAAAACTCAAATAGGGAAAATTCAGGAAGAAAATCGGAGGATTTATAATTCCAGAAGAAAAGATCCAGCGAAGTACAAGGTTGGAGACCTCGTTGCCATTAAAAGAACTCGACAAGGTCCAGGGCTTAAATTGCGGGCGCACTATTTGGGTCCGTATCAAGTGACTAGAGTCAAACCATACAATTCCTATGACGTCATCAAGGCAGGAGATCATTATGGCCCTACCAAAAGTACAACCACAGCCGAGTATATGAAGAGATGGACGGTAACCGTTACCGGCAGCTCGGGCGGAGAGGAAGAGGAACCGAAGAACCGAGATAGTGACGTAGACAAGGTGTCCGGGTCGGTCACCACCAGGACGGCCGAGTGTAGGGACGATATCTAAAAGAGTAGGTTGTTGTTTAAAAACAGAAGAAACAAGTTATTAATACTAGAGATATTATCTGTCAATGTGACAAGTTTATATTTTTTGCAATAAAGTTTATTTTCATTATCTGCTTCTTAAATATTAAAACGAATCCTACATTACCTATATTATGTTCTCTGTTATTGTACTTAAAAAGTTTATATTTTGTCTTTTTATTTTATTTTCGTGCTTGCATTTTGTAATCGTTATATGGGTAGAACAATCATCAATGTATACTGTAGTAAGCAGATAAAAATCTACTTTTTTGCCCAGTGCATAATGATTTATTTGACTTGATTATTTTAAAACCCAACATAATGTTGTATTTTAAATATTTATTGTATTACTAAGCATAGTAAAACATTGTATTATATTAGTCTCATGATCGGCTTATTATCTTTATCAACACATTAACAATGTTACTATTAACCTTTTAGGAGAAATTATTAATTTTTAGATATTAATATTGCAATAAGCATTCTACATATTGTATATATATATAAAAACACTAAAACACTCCATTACGGAGTTGCGCCGCTCCATAGAGCTTTCTTAGTCCCTTTTCGAGCGAATCACTCAAGCCATTCTAAAAAAAACTGAAATTTTAGGTATATTAACAATGATCATGGTCAGAACCTTGAGACGAGATATTGCTCGCTATAATGCAGACGATGGTATTGATGAAGCAATAGAAGAGACAGGTTGGAAGTTAGTCCATGGTGATATATTTCGTCCACCAAAACATTCTCGACTTTTTGCTGCAGTCATTGGATCTGGTATACAGATATTTTTAATGTCTCTGATAACACTGTGTAATGTATTATAAAATTTTATATTATTAGCCGACCTAAATTATTGCTTGTAGTTTTTGCAATGTTAGGAATGTTGTCTCCTGCTTCAAGAGGAGCATTAATGACCGTGGCAATTTTTTTATATGTATTTATGGGATTGATTGCTGGATACTTTTCTGCAAGATTGTATAAAACCATGAAAGGAAGGGAATGGAAAAAGTCCGCTTTTTTAACTGCTACCTTTTATCCTGGAATAATTGCATCAACTTGTTGCTTTTTAAATTTTTTTATTTGGGGAAAAGCTAGTAGCGGAGCAGTACCGTTCTCAACAATGTTATCATTGTTATCTTTGTGGTTTTGTATTTCATTACCGTTAGTATATTTAGGCTATTATTTTGGATACAGAAAACAATCGTTTCAACATCCTGTCCGTACTAATCAAATACCTAGACAAGTTCCTGACCAACACTGGTATATGAATCCTATACTTTGGTAAGTAAATTTAATTATTTAATAATTTAGTATATATTTTAAAGTTGTATTATCATGCTTTATCCTAATATTTTTGTAAAAATATCAAAAACTCAATATTCATGTTTGTATGATTTACTTTAAAGCAAAATATCGTGGTATAATTATTGTTACACAATTTACAAAAAATCAGAGGTACCTATATTAATCAATTTTGCTAAATAATATACTTCATAGAATATTTTTTATTATTGACCGAAACAGGAAATGGCAAAAAGGCATGAGTTTGTATTCGAAAATATTGGAACAGGGACATTCAACAACTGGTATGATTGGTCTCAGTTTGAACTTCATTCATTATTAGTGCTGCAGATATTCGACAAAATTAAGATCCGTATATCCGGATACAAAACTAATCGGATATCCGAATATTTGGATCCACTATCCGAAACCTCGGATCCGGATCCGTTATCTAAAACCTGGATTGAGCAGAAAGGTCGCCACGGCAAACATTTTTTTGTTTGGAACTAAGTGATTTGTGTTTCATAATAATGTTACTTTATATTTCTTATTTAATTAGTAAAGCCTTATATTTGTGTTTCTCTTCAGATAATACCTTTTGTTCCTGACTTTTCATCATATTTATTTATTTAACATACCAATAAAGTAGTTATTTTACTTCTTAAAACGTTGTACATAGCAATATCTATTAGCTACATATAATATTAATTAATAATATTGATTTGTTTTATTATTTTACAAAGCCATCTATTGCAACAAAAACATTTTTTCTTTATTATTTTTTTAATGTTAGCGAGAACTCGCGAACAAAATAATCTTATTGATACAAGTTCGAGAAATCTGATAAAGAATGCGAATTTGATGATTTTCAGTAGCACATTCGGATATGAGGTTTCGGATAGCTGATCCGGCAGCTGAAAATCATCAAATTCGCATTCTTTATCAGACCCGAGGTTTCGGATAGCAGATTCGGATCCGAGGTTTCGGATAGCACTCAGATCCGGATAGTAAATTATCCGGATCCGGATAAGGTCTAGTAAATATGAACAACACTAAATAAGCATATTTAAAAGAGACTACAACTCTGACGTTTCGCTATTGTAGTGGTTGCCATATAAGTGGTTTCTTCAAAAGTAAAAGATGGACTATTTTTTTCTTCTATACCAACAATCTTGAAATATGTACTTTAAGACCGTCTATCTATTAATAAAGCTGTTATTGTGCTTTTTTAAAATGATAAGGTAATATTGTTGACTGACAAACAACAATAAACTATTTTGCTTTTGTATACTCAATCCAACAGCTCACTGTATGTATAATGTTGACTTCAAGCAATAGAATTTTATGAAAACACATAACGCTAGAGATATTACATAGAAGGCTATATATATACATTCTCTTTCTAAAGTATGTAATGTCTTCCCCACCCAACGGGTTCATATCAATAACGTCTTCCAATGGACGTACTCTAGCCGTCGGGCGACCTCGGTTACCTAGCATTGCTATAATCAAGGTCACCCGACGGCTAAACTACGTCCATTGGAAGGCATTATTGATATGAATTCGTTGGCTGGGGGGAGACATTACTTTAGAAAGAGAGTGTACATATGTGCAGAAAATATCACTTCTTATAAATAACTATATAATTTATGTTATAGACGAAGATGTAACATTTAATCTTTTTTTTTCAGTACATTAATGGCCGGAATTTTACCTTTTGGAGCAGTTTTTATTGAATTGTTTTTTATATTTACTGCAATATGGGAAAATCAGTTTTATTATTTATTTGGGTTTCTGTTTTTGGTTTTTATTATATTAATAATATCTTGTTCGCAAATATCAATCGTGATGGTTTACTTTCAACTTTGTGGTGAGGTGAGATATATAATTTATAAGTATATTGTAGATTTTATGTTACCTTTGTATCCATTTTTAGGATTATCATTGGTGGTGGCGTAGTTTTATTGTATCTGGAGGCTCAGCATTATATATTTTAGCGTATTCTCTTTTTTATTTTATTACGAAACTTGAAATTACAGAATTTATTCCTACATTGTTATATACGGGCTATACATTATTAATGGTTTTAACATTTTGGTTACTAACAGGAATGATAGGATTTTTTGCTGCATATACTTTTGTTAGGCAAATTTATAGTGCTGTTAAGATAGACTAATACTTAAGAATTATTAGGATTGCTAGGAAAAAAATAGATCTTTTATTTTTTATTTAATTTTGTGATGTGTATTTTCTTAAATTTTTAACGATTCAACTGAAGTATTGTGACAATGTGGATATTGTTAATCCTATGCATTTACCGTTGCATAGACTGACTTCTACATGAATGTAATATTATTTTGTATAAATTAAACATCTGCTTCTACATTTGTTTATAAATGAAACACCTTATGCTTCCTACATCACTTCCTGAAAATCGCGTCACATGAAAGATGTTAAACTATTTCAATAATTTAGTTATTACTTACTATATACTTGAGAAACATGTGAATGTGTATGAGAGGTGTTATTTTATCGAAAAGACAAAAACTAATAGCATTTTCCTTTGGGAGAACTAGTTCTGAACTACCACTCAAGGTCAAATATAGTGACGCAGACGCATCGTCACTCCTACGTAAAACTACTATTTTCCTAAAAATGCACTGAGTCAGTGCTGGCTGTTCCTATCGACCAAGCACTAGCACCGAGCAAGAATTGTACGTTTCCCAATGGGAAAATAGTACAGTTTGACGTAGGAGTGACAACGCGTCTACGTCACTATATTTGACCTTGAGTGCTAGTGCAGAACTAGTTCTCCCCAAGGAAAACGCTATAAAACAATAGAAGTATGTATAGTTCTCGTAATACTATTAGTTGGCGATCGTTAGGAATGCGCCGTAAACGTATTTACAAAAACATCGCCCACCTATCCGACCGGTACATTTCACAACAAATAAAGTGCAATTACCCTTCCGCTATATGTGCAAGCTCACTCCCACCCTTTGCCAAAATACGTTGGGAGAACAGAGATGTAGGTAAATATTTTTCTGATTTTTGATTCTATGATAAAAACCTTTTGGTCAATAATATGCCAGTTTAAATACAAATTGGTTTGAAGCATTATATTGGAAGTAATACAGTTTGTTTCTACACAATAACTTGCTTTTTTTAGGTAATTTGAATATTCATACAAGAATATTTCTAAAGCAGTATTCCACGTCTTTTCGACTACAAACATTCTGTATAAAAATATTTATACGCATATAAATGCTATCGATTAATCAATTCTGTTTTTAATTATGAAATTTTCATGACTTTCAAAGAGTTAGCTATCTCTACCATTCCTACTTCTGATCAATGGAAAGATGATTTTTTGTTGGAAACACAGTGGGCGCGTATATCAGTTGCTGCTGTTGGACATATCCGTTTAGTCAGCCGTTATAAATCTTTGATGACGAAATACATGACATTAGAAATATTAATAAAAAAAATAAACTAAGATTAATTCAATATTTAGCATTCAATATCATTAAGTTGTAAATGATATTATCCTGTGGATCCGGGACTGGAACTGTGGTTTATAGATGAATCTACTCGATAAAGTTCGTCAATATCATACTAACACTATTAGCATCTATTAGTACTCGATACGTATTTCAGTAACTAAGTTGCCATCTTCAGTAGTAAAACTACACTAAACAATACATCTAAATTTTACGCTTCCTGTACAATGAATAAGTCGACCGAAACGAAAAGTTATGTCGTTAATAATCTGTATAACTGAACTTTGTGTTGGTTCTAAATCGGAGTTTAATCATTTACGTGTATTTTTGTGAATATAAATGCTTTCACATGCATCAAGTTCATTCTAAGGTTATATATACCTTGACCTACCCACACTAGATGCTTCCAGTCTTTTACATCCAAAATGTGCTATATGTTCTTTGATTTGGAAGCAACAAAAATTGAAGCGTGCTGGTTCTATATATTTGTTTCTAATTTTATCAAAAGTATCTTCTAATTAGACCTTTAAGCACACCTCACACTGGACCGGCACAGCGCAGGCCGTCAAAAACAGTGAGGATTGTATCAGTACAAATAAACGCCGTGCTGCGCTGGACTAATGGGCGCTCGTCTATTTATTTGTACTGATACAATCCTCGCCGTTTTTTGACGGCCTGCACTGTGCCGGTCTAGTGCGGGGAGCTTTACCCAGATCGCGTTTGAATTTGCTGTCAAGTGGAGTATTGAGCTTTATTCCACTTCATTCCCACATATAGGGTCGTGCATGGCCCGTGTTTGGTAACGATGAGCAAGTTAAGAGATGATCCGGAGAAATTTTATAAATATTTTTGGATGAGCCTTCCAACATTTTACAACTTGTAGCTAGTTCAACTAAAAATTCAAAAACATAATACGAAATGGAGGTGAAGTATTAAACAGATTACGTTAGCACCAGTCCTACGACGATTCTAAGGCGATCTTTGATGGTTTGTTGCAATTAACACCTATAGTGTCGTGCATCGACTGTGTTCGTACCTACCTGTCGAAAGTTGTTTCTCAAAATGATAGAAGACGACACGATCGTAGTCTAGTCGGTGCGCAGTACCAAAAGAGCATATCATATAAGCCGTATTCAAAGTGGCGGTAGTGGGACGGCGACCGAACGGTAACGGAGCCGTTGGCACGCCGTTGAAAAATCGCTCCCCGATCGAAACAAACCGTCCCGCTTGGATATCGTCCACTCATCGCTTCCGTGCCGTTGCCGTCGAAGATGTTACTTTGAATCAGCTCTATTAGAACATGTGACAGCGATATCCGAACGGCATGTCAACGGTTCCGTTACCGTTCGGTCGCCGTCCCGCTACCGCCACTAATCCGGCTTAAGAGTGACGCATTCCACGCTAAAAATTAGACCTAAAGTAACTAGATATATAAAGTACCGCAATAGGTAAGGAACCTGTGTTAGAGAGAGAAGTACATTTTGGACCCAAAATGGCGGTTATATATACCTCGTATCATTGATAACTTGATGGTTCATTCAATGTAATATTTTTCGTCCTTATTTTGGACCTTTATTTCCATCTACCCACGCGCAATATAACGGTCCAGACACCTTATTGGTTTTACAAAAAAGCCAGCTGTTGTTTGTCACGCCCATCAAAATATTTCTTTCTTTCGATTTATGATTCTCATATGTATGCGTTTGATCTACCGCAGCATAGAAAGAACCTTTATAAATACGAAAATGCCGTGTGCTGAATTAACTCCTATTCAAAGTTTGTGAAAACACGTACATACTTGTTGAATTTATTCGTAAAATTCCTTTTTTATTTAATAATAATAACTATTAACTATAATTAATTTGTTAAATAGTATCTATTTAACGTTTCTCAGTTTACTATCTACAGGGAGCAGCAAAAGTATTCATACAGCTATGCAAATAAGGAATAAGTGTTTATAAAACTATGTTTACTGCTAATAGAAATATTTAACAGATGTCACGTAGAAGTATATCTATTTCAAATGTTCACCTGCCATACAAAGAAATGAAATGTACATAGTGTGATTGTTATGTTATTTATTGGATAAACATGCACTATAAACGCAACGCAAAAGTATTTATCCAGCTATTTTAAATACAAAACACAAAGTGATGGCAAAATTTAAATATTTTGTAACACCACCTTTGGCATCGCTAACGGTCCTCAATCGTCTTGGCACGGACTCAACTAATTTGGCGGTATTATAGGTACAGCGGATATATTTTGCACCACTCTTCTGTGACCCTGTTCTCCACGTCTCTTTTGCTTCTAATGTGATGTTTGTGTTAATGGTTCATGTCGAGAGACTGTGGAGGTGTTTCAAGAAATTTTGGAGTATTATATAATAACCATTCTTGTACAACTCGTGCAGAGTCTTTGAGGTAGTTATCTTGGTACAAGGAAAAGTCATCAGCAATTCGCAATTTCTGTGCAGTTTTTTTAAGATTGGTTTTTAATATTTTCCAGTAAACAAAACTATTCACTATATCTACTTGGAAGAATAACCAAATTTCGTACCCAATTTGTACCCAATATTTACTTCAGTTCGTAAAAATAACTGTCTCCTAAAAGTCTGGAGAGGCATTAACGTATGTTGTTTGGCAAACACAAGACACTTTAGTCTCTTCACATTGTTAAGCAGTGAATTCTAACCTTTGCCAAGTAACACTTTTCGAACTGTATCTGTGCATACATGTTTACTAAATGTCAGTTGAATAAATGAGGTCAATTTTATCGCACTAATCTTAGGATTTTTTCGTACCTGTCGTATGATCGCTTAACGCTCGCGCCCGGTAAGTTTTTTTGGTCTTCCACTTCTAGCTGCATTTGCCGTACTATCTTCTTAAAACACCTCCCCAGTCTCTCGACATGAACTCCATAGACAACCTATGGCATCACCTCGAACAACAGATCAGGCAACATCGAATTAGAAGCAAAAGAACTTGAAGAACGGGCCCGTAGACGAGTGGAGATAAACAGATCTGCAGTATACCGCAAACTAGTTCAGTCCATGCCAAGACGATTGAGGGTCGTCAACGGTCAACTCAAATTTTGCCATCACTTTCTTTTTGTATTTAAAATAGCTGTATGAATATTTTTGCGTTGCGTTTATAATGGATGTTTATCCAATAAATAACATAACAATCACATTATTTACATTTTGTTTGTTTGTATGGCAGGTGAACATTTGAAATAGATGTTCTACGTGACATCTGTTAAATATTTCTATTAGCAGTAAACATAGTTTTATAAAGACGTAGGTATTCCTGATTTGCATAGCTGTATGAATACTTTTGCTGCTCACTGTATATGCATAATAATATGCTAATACCTATGCGTTAAATAAAAGGAAATAAAATTACGACGCATTGCTGCGTTTTATTGTTTGGTTCTATGAAACATCTGCAATTTATTTGAATGGGTATAGTATTGACGGAACAAAGGTACACTTGTTTTAAAGCCGTATTTATATTTAATCGTATTCTCCGAATTTTTCTCGCGCCTTTTTAGGGAATAGATACAATATTCTATTGTGATTTGCAATATTATAACACCTACCTTATTTACGTTGGGTATTCAATTGTAAAATCTTAGTCAGATGTCCCTTTATGTCAATAATTTCCCAAAAAGAAATTACTTCCAACATTTAAGAACGAACATGAATTCGAAATTTCGGTAAGCGCCGATGCCGATGGATAACATTGTGAGTGTAATTGGCATACCTATTAAATATGTAATTGATAAAG
>SMLS01062626.1:0-14200 GCA_004785975.1 Popillia japonica | reverse complement strand
GGGGGGTAGGGTTAGCATTTGTTGGCCTTATGTCTCGGGGAAGGTGGAGCAAGTGGAGGAATTTAAAATAAATTTATAAAAAAAATAAACGCCACCATCAGCACCGTGACGTAGGTAGTGAATACCTTTGAAGCTCCTCAACGGGGAAATCTTACTCGAGACCCCTAGTGATGCCGGTTACGCTGGACGTAAGAAATGCTATCAACTCGGCCAGGTGGGACATCATATTGGATGCCCTCGGGAGCATGTTTAACAGTCCATCCTATCTACTTAGGATGGTACGCAGTTCCTTACCAACAGGAAGTTTATCTAGGACCTCGCAGGTGAGGCCGTGAACGAATAAGATAACAGCAGGAACAGCGCAGGGCGCCGTACTAGGCCCTGACTTATGGAATGTGTCTTACGACAGGATCCTCCGAATGGAGCTGTCGTAGGATGCGTCTCTGATAGGTAGCGGCAGCCATCCTGGCAAATGACGAGGTGGATGCCCAACGAAGGCTCAAACAGGTAATGAGAAGAGTCATTAGATGGATGGACGAATACGGCCTTGCCCTGGCAACGGAAAAGACCGAGGTCGTTCTACTGACTGGAAGAAGAATCCCTAGAGAGATCGAGATGACAGTAGATCCGCAAGTGATATCTACCAAGACTTCGGTGAAGTACCTCGAACTGCGGCTAGGCAGAAAGATGACTTTCTGGAGACAGATCTAGTCATCGAGCGATAAGGTTGCTAAGGTAACGACAACGTTGAGCGGACTTATGGTAAACGTAGGAGGACCGACGACAAGTACACGCCGGCTCTTGATGACCGTCACCCAATTACATACTACTGTATGGAAGTGAGAGTTGAGCAGATGCCTTACGATAGCACAAGTACAGGAGGCGAATGGCTTCAGTACAGCGACGGTGAGCCCTCAGAATCGCCAGCTCATATCGTTCGGTTTCCAAACCGGCGATGCTCGTGCTTGCAGGGGTAACTCCGATAGACTTGCTGGACAAGGATTCAACCGCAACATCTGACGCAGTTTCTTAGCGGACATCAATGCATACCTGGCAAGAACGGGTAAAGTAGAGGATGCAACGTGCCAATCCCACGACTCTACAAAAGATGACCCTCACCACACTTTCTTCGAGTGGAAGAGGTGGAGCGACCACAGAGTAGCGGTACAAGAAGAAGTAGGCCCCTTAACGCCGGACAACGTCATGCAAACGATGCTGTCAGGAAACGACTACTCGCCACGTTCGTCGAGAAGGGCTGAAAGAAGAGAGACCCAAGCAATGGAGGCAGCAAATTGAGGCTAACTACGAGGTGCCATCCTAGAGTAATGCGATCAACGGTGCGGCGATGGATTCTACACCTGACATAGTGAGGTTTTTTAGCGGGTTTAAGCCCCACACTTCGGTGACGGGTCTCGTCACTGATGGTGCGTTGAAGCATTTTTCCTCACTCAAAAAAAAAGAAAAGATTGTTATTATTGAGGGGAGCGTATCTGTTCCCAGAAAGTTATTTTACTGTCGAGCTGCAATCCGCTTCAGTTTCACTAAAGTACCTATCTCTACATGTGATTCCTATCCACGGTTCCATTTCACTTGCGAGTACAAATATGAAAAAGTACGAATTTTACAAAATCGCCGTGTGCGATAAAATCTCACATAAATCATTTCTTAAATTTTAGATAGAAAAATTTGCGCACAACCGGCAAAAGAGTATCGTACGTTGCCACTAATCATCTCTACTACTCTTTCCGATTAGCGCTTCATATACTGAAACCTTATTATGTATTACAGTAGAGAGCGTGTTAGAAACGGTAAGTTGAACAAAAAGGCGTCTAAATTCGCAAAACTCTATTTTACAAAATGAACACAAAATGAAAAATGTGCTCAAAAACTGCAGTAGCAGTTACAAGAATAATATCTATTTTATTAGCATAAAAACCATAAAATGAGAACTCGGTTTATGAAAAAAACGGTAAAAAACTTTATTCATAATTGACCAAAAAATGCTACATATACATAAAATTAAGTTTTTAACGGTTATATTCCGCATGAGTTCATCTTAGGGGTGTGTTTGAAATATCAATTAATAGCTTTCTAATACCATTTATTATTTTTACAACTAACAATAATAGATTAACTTGACACGACATTTTTTGACAGACGTTCGTACTATTTTTCTCTGCTTCTCCCCCTAGAGTGAAGATATCTTGATTTTCCAATAGAAGTTTATTCAAACGAGATCTTTCATCATTAGGTAACATGGAACCTTCGTCCGCACGTAAAGCACTGATACTATGTATATCAACATTAAGGGGAGTATCGAGTGTTTCAAAAGCTAACTCATACTTCTCAGTTGTCAGAGAAATTCCAGGTTTGTTGAGCGACATCAACAACAATTTTGGCATCTTGAATAAAATCTATGCCGAATAAAGTGTAATTATCACACTTAGGTAATACCACGAAAGTAGTTGGGATTTCTCGTCCTTTCAACCGTACAACAACATCTGTAATCAAAACATTTTCTTGTTGACAAGTTCCATCGGCGAGTTTTATATTCAGAACATCACTAGTGAATGTTTGTCCTTTCGCTAATAGTATTTTGTACAGCGTTTGACCAGCGAGACTCAATTTAGCAGCCGAATCTATACAACGACGTCCAAAAGAATTCAAAATTTCGACGTATAATACTGGCCGTGCGCGTGGTTTCACTGATACTTTGGAATTTGTACTCAGTAAATAAAAATCTGCTGACGATACTTCTGGAAGCGCTTTACAAGACGGGCAATTGCTTTTCACATAGCCTGGTTTTCCACAACCAAAACAAGAAAGTGAAGTATTTTCACGTGTAGGTGAACCTGTAGAAGTAACTATATTTTCGGCTGATTGTGATGAAATTACCGCGGTCTTATTTTGCTTCAATTTACGACATTCGTCCTTCGAATGGCCATAATTTTTACAATAATTGCAACGTTGACGCTTGTCTTCGGAGTTATAAATTCTCGGTATGTTATCTATAGGAAACGTGTCCTCTACTACGCGACATTGATTTAAAAGATCAGTAAACGTTCTAACTTTTCACGTGAAACTTTTTCTCTGATTCTCCTATGTAATAACCCATAAACCATATCTAATTGAACTCTTCGCTTAACATGTCCTTGGGTAATTGTGCCAAAAGTGCACCTGATTTGCAAACAAATACGTCAGTTGGTGTTTTAAAATCTTGTTCTGTCGCAAAAAGTTCTCTATAGATACGATGGGGCGGTATTTTTGGACCAAAATTACTGCGTAACAATTCTAATGCATCTTTCCATGTGTTTACGGAATGTTTAACTCCCTGCCACCACGATGCAGCAAAACCATCTAAAAGTATTGGTAATCCACAAAGTGAATTCTCATCAGTGATATTCATGCAGCTTTTAAAAATTTCAATTGCGTCAATAAAAGCAGCTACGTCGCTATCTTTTGAGCCATCGTACCTCGTTTGACATTTCGCAAAATTTCCAGTAGTTAGTGAATTAGATAGATTCATAGATTGAGTACTACGAATTAATTCTTGTAATTGTTCGTTTGTCATTACTACAGAGCTTTCCATTTTGTCTGTTCTCACGCTACTACGTAACCAATATCTAGGACTGAGTTCCAGTTTTAATGTAAATTTACTCACGAATGGTGAAAATCACTCGGCAAAGTATACGTAATCTCGTTTAGGGTATTTCATCCAACAATTAATTATCTATTAAAATTGCTTTACGAACCAATCAAATCAGACAAATACAGTGTTTATTCGGATCCACTTATTGTAGATGCACTGGAATTTTCTTACTGTAAACGTGCTGTAATTTGAATTGCTGGCTTTCCGATAGATGATGGATGCAGTTTCATCAAAGTAACGTACTACTTCGCAAACGAACACTTAAAAAGGTCAATCTGTTATTATCACTGTCTTTAGGATATATTAGAAAACTACTATGACATGCCCCACGTTGGGCGCCACTTTAACGGTTATATTCCGCATACGTTCATCTTAGGGGTGTGTTTGAAATATCAATTAATAGCTTTCTAATACCATTTTTACAACTAACAATAATAGATTAACTTGACACGACACTTTTTGACAGACGTTCGTACTATTTTTCATAGGCGACGCGAGCATCGTTACAAGTTCCTTTTTTCCGTACAATCCGTTACGAAAAATATAATTATAAGCAAAAATGTGTAGAATCTAAAGCTAAAAATGAAATCTGGGGCGCACACGCATTATTACCTACAAAATATAAACATTCGTTTAACATAAGTACACAAACGTTAAATACGTTTACATAATGAAAACAAATGTATACATATAAGTCGTTTACAATCATAAGAGCGTTAATTTTATGTACGTTAGAGAAGTTTTAAACAATTCCCGAAAGACTGAAGCGATCAACTAAAAGTTAATTTAATTCATTTGGAAATTCATCCTTTAACTAAGAATAGTACAAACAACAAGTATATCTAGTTTTATCTAATTCAGCTATGTATGTATGTAGATCCTTTTTTGTTCGCAACATTTCATAAACTTGGAAATAGATCGCGCAAGCGTTCGACATAACTAATCCAAAACAACTAGCCTGAACCTACAGTATTCAAAAAGTAATCACCTATCTGACTAAATAGTGTTAATATGAAGCTGTGTTTTAGTATTTCTATAGTTGTTTTAACATTACAAGTTGTTGAGCAGATTTCTGCTTTGGAACAGGTACAGACAACGTAAGTTTTTCGATAAAATTATAATATTTAATTGTTGTATGTATGTATAATGGTTTACCTTTTTGAGAATAGATTAGTATACTTTTTTCAAATTTATATTACAATAAATAAATTATCTATAAACTTTCCGACCGTATATAGATAAATGAGTTTATGTAGTTATACAAGGAGGGAGATGACTATGCCATCAGATGCTGTGTAGGGCGCCAGAATGTCTCCAAATTATCGATTCTTTTGGATTTCAGAATAAGGAAATGATAGAAACCATTAGGGATGTAGGTACAGTAATTATTAATTGTATAATTTAAAAAATAAACAAGATAATTAAATAAATGATTATTTTGGGATTTTAGAACAATATTTTTTTATGGAATAAACCATTAATAAGTACTTTATTCCAATTATATCACAACATGGTCGTAGATACGAATACTTTTGCTTAAAATATCTGTACAAGCAGGTAATATTATGAGTGTGTTTACAAAACCTTATCTTACTGCTACTAGAACAAAGTACATTATTAATAGGCCGTGCATATAGTTAACAAAACCATCTGCCTTTTGATAGAATGCAATTTCAATGTTTATATAGTTAAAAATCCACGCCCACTGTATACATTGCATACATACACTTACTTATATACATATATACAAAAACACAACTTTAAGAATCAATTTATTCCAGAACCTAAATAAATTACATTTTCGCAATAATATTTCTTCAGGATTGAACTCTTTTAGTCATTTAGTAATTCTATAATTTTTTTAAATATTAAGGTAATGCATAATAACACTGGCACCAAAACAAATTGGCCCCTAAAAGACTCTAGTGGTAACAGACACAAATTATTTTTAAACATTGTTTAGTTGACCAGGTTTCTAACAAGCCATATCCTCCCCATATCACCTGGGCAAAGACAGACAAAGGAGTTCCTAAAAGAACAGAAGCCTGAATTCACTAGACACCTACTAGATAAAGACAGGAAAACTGTCAAATTGTTAGTAGGTCTGTTGACAGGTCACTGTAGACTAAATAGGCATATGTACAACATAGGCTTAGCGGAAGATACCATGTACAGATTCTGCAAGGAAGAGAAAGAAACCTCGGTCCACCTCCTGTGCCACTGCGTAGGCCTGGCAAGGACAAGGTTTCTTATTTTGGGCACAGAATATCCCACAGCACAGAGCTACATACAGGAGCCGCTCTCAAGGACGTTAGGCCTCATAAAGAGGGCAAAGTTAGAGGGCGCCTTCTAGGATTACTGGGGATCACAATAGACCGGGAAGGTCGCGGTGAAAGAGGCCCGTAAGGCCACCCCTAATCTAATCTAATCTAATCATATCCTTATTATGGAAACGATGATTTAAACACAATTACATCAACACTAGAGAAAAATAGTTATCCAAAAGAATTTATTGAAAAATTAATAATTACATATATACTAACATTAAAAAAGTTAAGCAAAGTAATGGCATCTATAAATTGGACTACAAATAATGTTATTCAAGTTCTGGAATAAATTGATTTTTAATTTAATTGTGTTTTAGTTGTGTTCCTCCAAGTAGAAAAAGTAATTAAAATAAATACAAATGCAAACATTCTAAATGCAATATTGTCGAGATATTGTTATTATATAATATAATGACATAATTATTCCATATTGATATACAGAACAACCTGTTGAATAGCACAACATTTCTGCATGCATGGTATGTTGGTTAAGGTTTCTTTTTGCGTTAAAGGAGTTTACTATCAGTTTTTAAGAGAATTTCTGGCATTTTGATTAAGTTGGTAGAAAAATAACTTGTATACTTGCATAATATGTATACCGTGTGTCCCAATTTCGATGCTCACCATTGGTATCTCGGTTATTAGAATACATAAAGCAATGGTTAAATGGGGAATATTTTGCAGAATTCAATCATCGCAACTAATCTTGTTTCAAATTTGACTCAACTTTTTTCATTTTTAATTGTCTGTGATTCAACTCAGTGGATCTGACGAAGTTAACAACTGATATGACTGGTTTTAGAACTTCAGACATATTCAAATAGTTCCCGCACAAGAACTGTTGATGGCATTTCCAACTCCTTTAAAAACATATGAATACTATCAATACCAAGAAGTTCTTCACTTCATGGCTTTTATCTACTCCGCGAACAAAAATCAACACCTGAGCAGACACCTCTGTTGACTCATCCAAGGCTAGAGAAAATCACTCAAAATGTCCATTTTTGTCAGACAGTTGAGATAATATATTTTCTGCGATGTCTTGCACCCTTCGAGCCGCGGTGTTTGCTACAAACTGACACTTTTAAATAAGAGAGGAGATATGATAAAAGAATATCATATCTCCATCGGCGAAAGGTTTTCCACGTTTTCCGATTTCAAGAGCCACACAAAAGCTGACGCGAGTTGCAGACTCTTGTTCAGTATTCGCTTAGGTAAACAAAGATTGCTGCGATTTCAGTCCGTGCTTCAAAGCTTCAAATTTTTCCGTCCGCAAACTTCCTATTTCGAGTAATTATGAAGATGTTTAGCAAACAATAATTATGTAGATGATCCTAACTTAACGGGGTTGGCTGCTAACTTTGTTAATCATCTAATTATCGTTTGACAGCCATTATGACAGCCGTTACTTCCTTTCTAACTATTCTGAAGATGTTTAGATTCATAATGTCGTGTAATGTTATATTCTTTGAGAACAGTTATGGTTTTATTACAAATTAAACATAGCCCCTTATTACTGGAATCAATCACAAAATACTGAATGTTCCATTTATCTTTGAACGTTTTGCATTTACTGTCTATTTTAGCTTCTTTTCCATAGTAGTAAGAAATAACACATAAAAATATTAAGCCAAATGAAAATACTGTTATACACGGGTGTTACTTTATTTCACAATAGACAGTTTCGCTACCTTCGCCTTTCCTACGCAGACTGACTTGCGGTTGTATCGCTAGCCACCAACCAATTACTGCAATCTCGAAGTGATCGGAATACACTAGCCAGAACCAGAACTTTCTCAAAGGAACCCGGTAATTCCCAAATATTTAATTACAAGTAACGCCACGTGCTAGCGGGTAGGTGAAATAGATAGCACATAATACATTAAGTGTCACAATACATAATAGTAATTTAAATGCAAAAAGCGTATGTTTGCATAAGTCGCGCACTTTGCGACTAGTCTAGAAATATAGTTAAGGACAGAAAAATTAAATCTGTTTTGGCCCTTGTAACACACTGAAAACATCATTCTGGCCCTAAGGCTTCAAAGTTTGGAGACCCCTGCTATATGCCATTGAATTTCTTTGTCTTTAGATAATTTTGTTGATAGGCATGGCTAGTTGTTTATTATAATTATTTGGCACGAATTAAATGTGAATTTCTTCTACTGACAAAGTTTGTAACAAGAACCTAATAATTTGTGTATAGGTTCTGGAATAAATTGATTTTTAATCGAATAGTGTTTGAATTAACTTAAAAGTGGAAAAATATCTGGAAAATAGATAAGTACTTCAAGGTCAGAAAAGTACATACATATATTCCTTTTTTTTGTATGATCGCATGAACTTTCCAATTAAGGATGACGTAGAAATCGACGAAAACAGTGATGATTACGTGTCGTTTTCTTATACAATTTGCATGAACTGTTCAAAATGAATTTTACTGAGAGATGAATTTCTCTCGACAAATTTTTTCATGAATACAGTTTACTGAACTCGCGAT
Source organism: Popillia japonica (assembly GCA_004785975.1). Classification (NCBI taxonomy): domain Eukaryota; kingdom Metazoa; phylum Arthropoda; class Insecta; order Coleoptera; family Scarabaeidae; genus Popillia; species Popillia japonica. The sequence goes on along the minus strand of SMLS01062626.1, from coordinate 5,724 downwards.
TTTTTTATTTTGAGTAATGCGTATAAATTCACAGTATTATAGAATTTTCAAAATTCTAAAATATTAAAACCTTCCCTTTTTGTGCAGGATGAATCGCTGGACAGATCACATACATAATAGCTTGTTCAAAATGAGTGAAACTATCACTAGAAGGACACAAGCTGAAGAGGTAATTAGAAAGCAAAACTTCTTAATTCTTATTTTTCAGTTACGTACGTCTAACATTTTAACCTTTAAGTTCACATATAAAAATTCATAAATGTAATAAAAAAATTCAGTTCAAACATGTTGAATATTTAAAGTATCGAAGTGTTTACAAGATGTGTTTTGCTTGTATGTACTTTCATAATTATTGTAAAACGAATAATCTAGTAGACAATAACTAGCTTGCTCGCCTATCTTCACTACTGGTGCAAATAGCTGTGCTATTGTACACAGGTAGGGTAGTTGTTGTTTTACTAGTTACTTGTACAAGTAACAAACTATCTCGTACTTTAATGAACTATGCCAATGTACAGGCAGCTTAATATTGTTCATATTGTAAAATTAGAAAAATTGCTTTCGTCTACTACTAACTGACAAAACAAGAATACAGTATTTCTACAAATATTTGTACTAGTAGATGGAAGAGAAAGCTGATTAATTTATGAAAACATTTTGTACATTTGTTACTCTTTCCACTATACTTTTACTACACTACGGATAATTTCAAGAAAGATAAATATATTGTTGTTTATTGTAAATAGTATCTGGAAACATCCGTTTTGTTTCGTTTATATTTACAACTTTCACCACTATAATGATAAAAATAGCTTGTATCCTTTAACGAAACAATTTCAGAGTTTCAAAGAGGCGTATGTTTCTCAAGAAGATGGACAAACAATGCTACAGGAGATAGCTAGAAATATTAGAAAAATGATGACAGAAAAAGTTGACGCTGTTAAGGTAGGTACATACCTACTCTAAATTTTTATATTTTTTCGACCTTCGTTTTTATGATCTTCTCGGTAGAGACTTTAGATTTATTAGTTAGATTAGTATTAATAAGGATTATTTAAGTATTTGGTTTTGCTGGACGATACTGTTAAATAGTTGTACTTTTGTAATTAAGTTTGCTGCTATCAAACTTGACATTTTTTAAAATTACCACTCAACTGACATTATTTTTCTCAAAACTGACATTCCAACCTATTTAGATTGACACTATATTAAAAATAATCCACTCAATTCCCCAAATTTAATTTATAATTTTCAAATTTATTTGAAAATTTTAAATTAAATTTCTATTTCTAGCTATCTTAACATAAATACTTACATTACATGCTATTATTTATATATTTATATAATTGTTTTATATTATATTTTCCTATATATTTTTTGTTTCTGTATTAATTAACTCATATATGGTCCTTTATACGGCAATACTAATTTAGCACATATTTCTCTACTTCCTCCTGCAACTTGTAAATTTCTTACTAATACCAAATCTCCTACTTTAGATTCGACCTTCTTCCTTATTTGTCTATTCATCCTTTCATTCTGTCTTCTCCAGTATTCAGTTAATTTTTCCTTTACCTTTTCTAAATCCTGTACATACGTGTTTCCTTCTTCTTCCCACGGTTTTTCCGCTTTAACACCAGTCATTATATATTTAGGTGTTTGTAATGTGATTACATTTGGTACATTATTTATATATCCTTCTACCAGTCTTATATATTGATCCCATTCTATATGTAGGTACTCTATGTGACATAATTCTTATAAATTTAATTACCTCTTGTATGTATCTCTCGGCTGGGTTAGATTGTGGATGTCTTATACTGCCTACAATCTATGATTATGATAATTTTTACTTTTGGCGTATTTGCGCAATTCACATTCATTAATTGTTTTCTTCACAATATCATAATCTACTTTACAATAATAATTTTCTCTTAACATTAATCAAGTTTTCCTTGCTCCACTATGTCCATACTCTGTGTGTAAAGTCGTTGCCACTTCTTCTGTTAATCCTTCATCTACTACATACAACTCCTTACTATTAATCTCTTTAATAGTAAATCTATCCTTTAACCTATAGCCTTTATAATTGTCTTCTTCTATCTTCTTTCCATATTGCATAAAATGTTCTTAGTTTGACTAGCTTTTCTGAATATAATCCCTCCATATTCTTCATTTTATTACTGTTTTCTTCTATTTTTTCATTTATCTGTTAGTGTATATGGCACTCTCTATGTATAATACAAAATATATGTTGCATGTCATATTGTTTAAATAAACGAGAGTCAGTTCTGTTTTGACATTAAAATAGAACATTGTCACTTTATTGCGTTTCTCTAAGTTTTTCACCTATAATCGATAGTATAATAACAGGTTACGGGCCCAGGCACCAGTACTAAGTGAGAAAAGTGCGTAATATTTATTAAAACGAAAATGATGTCTGATGAGGTAAAGATGGAGAAGCTCAATAGCGAAAATTATAAATACTGGAGCCAGAGAATGCGAGGTATCCTGATAGCGAAGCACTGCTGGACAGCCATTGATCCAGGACATGGGGCCACACCGACTGCAGAGCAAATGACTGCGAATGAAAAAGCCGTAGGAGCATTGCTTGTGTCAATCAATGATGATGCTTTGGATAATATAGAAGGATGCGAAACAGCCAAGGAAATTTGGGACAGATTAAAAGACACATACAATAAATTTGATTTATGGCACGGCATGCTTGCTTTAAAAGAATATGCGACATTGGAAATGTCAAATAACGAGAAGATGGAAGAATATTTATCGAAGCGAAACAAATTACTGTACAAAGTTAAAGGCGCAGGAATTGAGTTAACTGATCAACAAGCGGCGGCCCATACTGTGATGGGACTCCCTCCTGAATATGAAAATTTTGCGAGAAACATAAAATGCGACGAACCAAGTTTTTCATTTCAAAAATTTAAGAACCAACTTCTAGAAGAAGAACGACGTCTGAACGCACGTCATTATAAGCCCGAAGAAAGCGACAACCAAAAAGCTATAAAAACGAAAGGGATAGGTGCATATGGAAAATATAACCCAGCAAGAGAACGAGGTAGCGAAAATCATTATAGTAGAGGAGGTGGACGCGGACGCGGAAGTAGAGGTAGAGGATCATTTGGAAACGGGAGTAGCTCATTTGATGAAAAGGGAATACGATGTTACCGATGTCAAGAATATGGACACATAGGACGAAATTGCCCGAAATACGGAGATCAAAAGAAGAATGAATATGAGGCGATGACAAGGATAAACGAGGGTGTAGCAAAAATTGCGAAGGGAGCGACATGGTTTACGAAACACACCGCTATAAACAAGAATACACTTAAAAGTTTTGCCACAACCAACGAATCAAATGCTTGGATACTAGACAGCGGCGCAACGGATCATATGACAGACCAAAAAGGAAAATTTATTACCTTTACGGAAGCACCTTCATCAATAGAGATAGCAGGTGGAAGTAAACTTAAAGCCGAAGGATATGGCGATGTACAAATAGAATTATCCAACGAATGCGGCGGCAAACACGTAACTTTAGCGAATACTTTGTATGTTCCCGATCTTAACGGAAATTTAATATCAGCGACACGACTTACCGGAAGAGGACATAGCATAAAATTAATGGAAGAAGGCGCACAAATTATCAACCGATGTGGAAAGATAGAAGGTTTTGCACCAAGAAAAGAAAATCTATTCCATATTTACGAAAAAGAACACAGCGCATATAAGATCATTCAAAACGACATAGCGCTTTGGCATAAACGAATGGGTCACCTTCACGTAAGAGCTGTTGAACACAAACTAAGAAAGGATGAGATCTACATCAATGCTACTGATGAGTACACAAGCGATATTTGCAAAACGTGCATTGAAGGTAAGATGAGATCCTTCCCCTTTCCGAAAGTAAGCGAATCCAGGGCAAATCGGCCAGTAGAATTGATACATTCTGACGTACTTGGTGAAATCGAACCACTATCCGAAGGCGGAGCGAAATATGTCACCTTTATTGATGATTATTCGAGATACGGCGAAACATATTTACTTAAAAGGAAAAGCGAAGTATTTGAAAAGTTTAAGCAATATCGAGTATATGTGGAAAATAGATTCAATTTACGAATCCAAGCACTTCGCACCGATCGCGGCGGGGAATACATGAGCAAAGAATTCGAGGAATTGCTCAAACGCGAAGGTATTCAAAGGCAACTTACCATCCCTGGCACTTCTCAGCAAAACGGTGTAAGTGAAAGGCGAAATTTAACGTTAGCAAACGTGACTAGATGCTTGTTAATCGAGAGCGGATTACCACTCAGTTTTTGGGGCGAAGCAATTACAACGGCAACGTATGTACGCAACAGATGTCCAACTATAGCGAACAAAGGGGTGACACCTTACGAACGATTCTATGGCGTGAATTCGGACATATCCCATTTGAGAACTTTCGGATGTCGCGCGTGGTACAAGATAAAGCAGCCAAAAACAAAATTTGAGCCGAGAGCGGAGGAAGGCATCATGGTCGGATACTCCAGCGAATCGAAAGCATACAGAATTTACAACCCCAGAACAAGAACGATTATATTAGCACGTGATGTTGTCTTCGATGAAAACATTTTCCCGGCACAAAATTGGAATCGTTATACATACGAAAAACCGAAAGAATGGGCAAAAATATACATTGAAGCACAAGAGGAACTCATAGATGAACCTATTACGGCAGATATACCAAGTGAAGCCATTCACGAAAATTCATGCGAAAATCTCGTTCACGACATTGTAGACATTGCAGAGGAAAGTGAAGGAGAAAACTTCGAAACAGAAGAAACCGAACATACGGAAATGAACAATCAATTCTTCTCATCAAGCGGACGGCGAATAATTCCTTCAGCGTGGAGTAAGGATTACGTTTTTGATCCAAAAACAAATAAAGCAAAAACGACAGGATGCAGGCAGCGAGATCCTCAAAATATTCAAGAAGCGATGCGTGCACCAGACAAAGAGAAATGGAAAGAAGCAATAGAAGAAGAATTCGAAAACTTAATGAGAAATGAAACATGGAATTTTGTTAAGCGAACTAAAGACATAAAAGCAATTCGAACAAAATGGTCATTTAAACGTAAGTACGATGAAAACGGCACTTTAAGCAGACACCGCGCTAGAGTGGTTGCTTTGGGTAACGAACAACGACCAGGCATTGATTACGACAAAACATACAGTCCCGTAGTAAAAATGAAAACGACCAGAACGCTCTTAGCGATTGCAGTCCAACGAGGTTGGAGCGTTCATCATCTCGATATTGTTGCGGCATATTTACTTGCAAACATTGAAGACGAGGCATATATTGAAATACCAAGCGGTTTCATTGAATCAAGCGAAACATTAAGAAAAAGCTACCCAACTATACCAAACGGGAAGGAATTGATAAACGGCCAATGGGTAGGAAAACTTCAAAAGTGCATATACGGTCTACATCAGTCAGGAAGACGATGGAATGAAACATTGGATGATTTCTTGAAAGCTGTAGGACTTACCCGATCAAAAGCTGACCCATGCGTATATTTCAATATGAATCGCGAGATAATAATCACCACATACGTAGACGATCTGGTACTGTACGGAAAACCGGATGAAATAGCGAACATGAAAAGAGCGATTAGCAAAAAATTCGAAACTCGCGACCTGGGGATATTGCGGCACGTGCAGTCA
>SMLS01062625.1:0-10237 GCA_004785975.1 Popillia japonica | reverse complement strand
TTTCCTCCAAGCATTTATTGGAACTTGCAGCACTAACGTCAATCTAATCTAATCACTTAGCTGTTTGGGTCCATCTTGACGGGTATTCTTCTTCTGCGACAGCTTAGCGCAGAGGTTCCTAATCGTTTTAATCCTCATTTCACACTCTTTAAGCCCAATTTTCCGATGGTAAGTCATCCTTGCTGCGATGGCAAGGAAGCCTCCATATTAGCATAACCTCAATGATTTTTCGATGATCAACATTCCACGAATATGAATCTTGACAGGTGACTTACGTATGTATAGCGGTCAAACTCTAATTCTCTCTAATTACAGCATTGTAGACACAATTATTTCCAAATAATCCCACGATTAGCTGTTATATCACTTCGTTTAAATGTTATTACAGATATATCGGAAACATTATTCGCCCACTCTGTATTAGTATGTTAAAACGAAATTATAAGTAATCAAAATTGACAGCTGTCAAATTTGACATTTCTTACTACGTATCAAGCACGTACCCCTAAAACATACAATTCGCACCTTTGATACGATATACGAATTGCGCTAACCATATTACTCCCTTCCCTGCACCATATTCACGATCTTTCACGTATATACACCTACTTTTAACACGTCGACCCCACTCCGCTCCCACCAGCAAGCGATGGTTGTCATCTTGACGATAATTCAGCGCTCGCCCGCCGTTGTTGCCGCAAACTCCCGTCACTCATATCGCGCAGAACAGAAAAAAAAAATTGCCACTTCATTTTTATTGAGCACTTCGGATCGTATCGAGTTCTAGGAACGAATCTCGCCAGTTTGATCTCGCTGCATATCAGAAACGAGGTAGACGCAGGTTAATTTCGGGCAATTTGTGATTATCTACTGTGCCTTGGCAATCCGAGAAAACGTTACGGGAAAAATAAAGTTTGATGTCCTGCGGTAATGATACGTTCGCAACGACGCCGTCGCTTCGTCAAGGGTGTCTGAATATATTCGATTTTTACGGACGTTTTTGAGGTTGTTAAGGGTAGCTAATAAATTGTGTATCGAGGAGATATTGGATGTGTTAAATGAAATCATGACTTTTAATACATACTGCACGTGCCTCCATCTTTTCAACAAGTAATTAACTGCTGTCAATCTTTTGACAACAGACAAAAACTATGTCGGTAATATAGGGAACAGATTTTATGATTTGACGTTACAATATTTATTTGACATTTATTAGTATATAAATCAAATAAAACGTACCCATTCCAAGAAAATACTGTTATCTATGGAGCCATAGCATAAACTGGTACAACTGCAACCACAAATAGAACTAACTCACTTGAAAATTAAGCAATTAAATCATTACGGCGTTTGAAATATTTGCTTGCAACATCTCATTATGTTCTCTCATGTGTGGAATATCTACAAATACTAACGCGCTGCCAAAACATCAACAGTAAAATCCACTTTGATCTTGTCAATGTTAAACAAACTATTATGTACATATTCTCGGAAGAAAATCGATATAACACCCGCCGGGAATGCACATTTTACATAAACGCCAAAAATCTGTAAACGTCAAATATGAATCATCAGAAAGCCAACTTAATAAACATAAAAAGCGTATAGCAAACAACGACGGAGAAGGAGAATTGCACTCGACGCGCCGCGTAAAATAAAAGAGTAACCTTTCGCTGATTAATTCGTTATTTTGACATGCGGCTTGTACTCCTTACATTAGCCGGGGTATCTGCTTAATGAGGAGCTCGTGATGGCATATTACTGTCTCATCTCGGTGGAACGTCGTACCCGCACCACATGTGTTCGCCTTTCTTCTTTCATCCAGAGGTGGTTAGTGCTGGATGAGGATGTAGGTAATAATTTGGTTTAAAATAGAATCCGCAATATTAACACAATAAAACGTCATACTAAGATTATCATTTATTCATTATTATAAAACGCTTAATTTGTAACTGTCAAATTGACGTTTGACAAACAAGAACTGTCAAATTAAATTGAATTTCGTATAACCAGCAATTTTTTTTCCGGCTGCCACTGTCGCAGTGATTTTCGGAAGACGAAAGGGCTATTCTTAGCTCAGTTTTCGATTCGGTCGACGCATCAGGCATGCCAACATAACGCCGTACACGACTTTTAATACTCAGATAACGTAAACATACAAGCTAATACATTACGCGTATGTCATTCAGAACGGGCTAACGAAACATTAAACGCCGTTTATTTTTTTGTCGACAGTTACATGTAGCGCTTATATTAGAAGATTCCTGCTGTTTCTTTTATTTTTAAATTATTTTTCTATAGCTTAAAGATTCAAGTGATTACATACGACAATGAAGTTGCAGATACAAAATATGCCTTATTATGAGTTTGCATCGGAATTTCTATTTCTTGATTTTTCCAGCCATTCCGTTCCCCTTTTTTTATTCCTCGGTAATTTCTCTATGTCTGTCATTAGAACTGACATACTGTTACGGTGACGATACACCGGCTACAGTTACAAAGACGAAACGAAAATTATAGGTTGTCAAGTGTCTTCAATTTTGAAATGCATGTCAACTTTGATCATAAGGTAAATGGATAATTTATTAACTGTTACAAAATGTGCTAAAAATATTACGAATAAGGAAATGGTATTTATTACATTAATTATTAGTTTAGTTATTATAGTCTTAATTATTGCATTATAACCTTGATAAATTACAAGCATGTAGTATTGCAATTTAACTATCTATACGAATTAATATTGAAATCGTTTATAATTTATCATAATAATAATAAATAATTTAATTCGAAAATTTATTTAATTTGTGGTTTCGGTTCTAGTAGCGCCATCTAGAAATAAGTAGTCGTATTACTTCCGCGCCCAAGTCAAACTTACATTTTACAGATACCTATAATTGAATCTTAGAGAGATCTATAAGTGATGATTAATAATATAACAATATATGGTTATGTATTATCGTATTATGTACCAAATCACAAAATAATTCAAATTTGTTATTTTTAAATTATGTAATTAACCTAACACCATCTATTGGTTAAATCACAGACATACAACATACCATATATACAATTTTACGCAATTTCCTAATAGCTCCAGTCTTCAGTTTGTTTGAGATGAGATTCTCTATCCTTTCCTAAAAGTAGTTTTTCAAATTTTTCATATTTTTCGAATATTTTAAATTTTGCAAATTTTTCGAGCTTTTTTAAATTTTCACATTTTCAAATTACATATTTACAATTGACATTTTTACATTTTTGAATTTTTAACATTTTCTACTTTCATTAATTTGTCTGTATTTTAACATTTTTCATTAGGTAACTATTCAAATTATATAAAATTATTGACATTTTCAAAATTATGATAGTTTCTGCATTTCGTCCATTTTCCCAGATTTATCAATTTTTCTATATTTTCATATTTTTCATATTTTTAATTTTCGAATATTTTCTATTTTTCAAATTTCTCTATTACCAAATTTTAATTTTTTATTATTTTTTTTTAATTTGATGTTTTCCATGTTTTCATGCTTTTCGTCGTGTGTCGTAGGTAGCATTTTCATCTTTTTCTCTGATTCACATTCGTGAGATTTTTGACATTTTGCAGATTTTGTATTTACATATTTTCTAAATTTTTTGCAATTTATAACATTTTCTCCAATGTCTACTTTCAAATACATATTTTAACATTGTCCATATTTTAAATTTTTCGAATATTTTTAATTTTTGAGTTTCGAATATTTTAAAATTTTTTATTCATATTTTCAAATTACATATTTACAATTGATATTTTTCCATTTTTGGTATTCAAATTACATATTTAAAATTATTGACATTTTCAAAATTTTGATAGTTTCTGCATTTCGTCCATTTTCCCAGTTTTATCAATTTTTCTATATCTTCACATTTTTCATATTTCAATTTTTTCGAATATTTTCTATTTTTCAAATTTCTCTATTACCTAATTTTAATTTTTTATTATTATTTTTTTTTAATTTGATGTTTTTTATGTTTTCATGTTTTTCGTCGTGTCGTAGGTAGCATTTTTATCTTTTCCTCTGATTCACATTTATGAGATTTTTGACATTTTGCAGATTTAGTTTTTACATATTTTCTACATTTTTTGCTATTCGTAACATTTTCTCCAATTTCTACTTTCAAATACATATTTTAACATTTTCCATATTTTAAATTTTTCGAATATTTTTAATTGAGTTTTGAATATTTTAAAATTTTTAAATCATATTTTCAAATTACATACTTACAATTGATATTTTTGGTAGTCAAATTACATATTTCAAATTATTGACATTTTCAAAATTTTGAGAGTTTCTGCATTTCGTCCATTTTCCCAGTTTTATCATTTTTTCTATATTTTCACATTCTCCATATTTTAAATTTTTCCAATATTTTTCATTTTTCAGTGTTTCGAATATTTTAAAATTTTTAATTCATATTTTCTAATTACATATTTACAATTGAAATTTTTCCATTTTTGGTATTCAAATTACATATTTAAAATTATTGACATTTTCAAAATTTTGATAGTCTAAATTTTTCCAATATTTTTAATTTTTCAGTTTCGAATATTTTAAAATATACAATTTTTTCGAATTTTACATTTTCCAAATTACCTATTTAATATTATTGAGACTTTCGAAATTTTGATAATTTCTGAACCTTTTCTATTTTCCACATTTATCAATTTTTCTATATTTTGAAATTCTTCAAATTTTAAATTTTTCAAATTTTTCGAATATTTTTATATTTGTAAATTTTTAAAGTTTGTTGGTTTTCATATTTTTTGCTGTGTATAGTAGGTAACATTCTCATAATTCCCTCTGATTCACACTTGTAAGATTTTTTACATTTTCCATATTTTCTGTTAACATATCTTTTGACATTTTTTGTTTTGTAGCTTTTTTAATATAATAATTTGGACTTCTCTCTTCACATTTTTGAGATTTCCTAATTTTCTAATATTTTTCATTTTTTCATCAATTTCTAGATTTCCTAATTGTTTCGATATTTTTAACATTTTAAATTTTTAAAAAAGTAATTTAATTAAAACATTTATTTGATCAGTCGGTTTAGTTCTAGTAGCGCCATCTATAAATCATTATTACGAACTAGCCCAAATGAAACTTACATATTACAGGTACCTATATTTTAAATCTTAAAGATTTAAAAATAATATCAAATAATATAATAAAAGATTTTGCTTTATTTTTAACTAGCTATAATATATATAATACAATGTCTATTTTAATTGAACTTAGGTAAATTTTAAACTTAGATGCAAGTTATGCAAGTTTGAGTCGCTGCGCCCTCTATCTCCCAATAGTGAAACTAAATATTATTTATAATTATAGCGTAAAATATTAAAGAAATTTGTAACGATATACATATATGCAAATTAAACATATTTATATACATTCTTTTTCACAATATATAAATAGTATAACTACGTAATATATTTAATAATAAAATTCAGTTTTATTGAAATTTTACAATGTCATACAGTTATATCATTAAAAATTGTGCAGAATTGAATGACATATTTTTAAGATTTATTTGAGATTTGTTGGATACCACATGATGAAGAATCCTGTATTATGGATCTATTTGTCCTGTATTTGTAACGATCCAAAAGTAAACATAGAATGCATATTATACAATTTCAAAATTTTAACAATATTTAATTATTTATTATTCACAAATTACTTAATATTTCCAATTTGTTCTTTCTAAATTATGTAAATAATTCTACCACCATCTGTGGGTAAAATCACATACATACAATCCACTATAAATACAATTTTACCTAAGGAGGAATTGTCAGGCTTGAATATGAGGTTAGAATTATTTGAATTTTCAAAGCTAATAAAAAGGCAAATTAGTCGTTCAATCGAAATATGTAAAATTCATGGGTACGTGTTTGGCACAACAAATATTTTATTCATTTATTAATTATCATTTGCTTTGTTGTTATTTTAATGTTATTTACGTACATATGTTTTAATAAAAGCAAGGTAAAACACTAAAAATTTGTGCAGAGCCATTAATATTAATTAAGTATTGAAACTACGTCGGAGCTATATCGGATTTATTATTAAGCATTGAAACTGAGTCGGAGGTGGGATCTCGGCCGGCTCGCCGCCTAGCTCCCGCTCTGAATATGCACACGGATGATTATTGGTACATACGCCTTACGTATGCGCTCTGGAACGACGCGCACGGTCTTATGTGTAGCATCGGGCCCCGAGCGTACTCGCCGCACGAAAGGTGATATTTGGTCTCGTCACTATTATAAGGGGTCGGTTGGGGTCGGTGAGTGCGGAGCATGTAGAAAGATACATACATAGATATAAATGCACACGATATTAGCGCTGATATTTAAGAGATTCCTGGACGAGGTTTTGAGTTGTATCGCGTTTTACGCGGTAGTGATAAACCTTTGAACTGAAAATGCTCACCGTCACCCTAGTTCAGGAATTGCTCCGATACATCCTTTTGGCTCGTTACTATTTGAATTTTAATATAATATACAAATACAAGTGCATTGCAAACATCCGTTTGGCTCTTATTAGAACTATATACATTTTACGAAACAAATATAATATTTTATGGAGCGAACTGCCGTCGGGATAAACATACAAAGAAATTTACTTTCCAGACGGACAGAAGTAACAGAATATATATTGTAAACGAAATAGACTAAGAATTACTTTTTTTATTTTTATTTAATGTATGTAGAAAGAGATTTGTATTTTATGAAAATATATGAATTAAGCGAAATACAAGCGTTTAATCAAAAGAACCCTTACATTAGTAGTGTTTCTCCGGCAAATTGGTCCAATAAAAGAATTGGACCGTAACATATTTTGGTCCTTCGAGCCGGATACTGCTACTAAGTGATAAGAGGAAAGATTTAAACGGTCAGCACAGACTACGAGAGCCAAACAGACATTGAAGGTAGATTACTCGAAGCAAAGTAAGGCATTTACATTTGGTACATATAGAAATAGGTACCTATTGTACATTACAAAATGGAAGAACAATCAGTCGACTTAAGGGCACAAACAGCCGAACTAAGAATACAAAAAGGAGAAATAAAAGCTTCTCTAACAAGAGTGGGCAAATTTCTGGAGAAGCATGAAGCGACTCCACGGCCGGGTCAAGTAAAAGCCCGTTATGACAAATTGTTGTTCATAATGGAAGATTTCAATATAATTCAAGACAAATTAGAGCGATTAGATCAGTCCGAACTGGACACAAACGAGCGTGAAGGATTCGAAGATAAATACATACTTCGACTTTATTGCCCGTTTTCAGAATACCATTACAGTGTCAGAGGCGAAGCCCGGAAAGAAATGATACTTGCACAGAAATTGTTAAGTTGCCCAGAATTGAACTGCCCAAATTTGCTGGCGCATACGATGAGTGGCTATCATTTCATGATACATTCAACTCACTCATACACAGCAATAACGCTGCACCAACTAAGATACAAAAGTTTCATTATTTAAAAGCGTGTCTGAAAGGAGAAGCAACAAATATACTGCATTCCCTAGAAATGACCGCTGACAATTTATTATGACACTGCTTGGAAAATGTTAGCAGAAAGATATAGCAACCATAGAATAATCGTACAGAAACACGAATGCGATATTCGAATTGCCCATAGCAACAAAAGAGAATGCAATTGTGCTACGCCAATTATTAGATGGAGCTCTAAAGCATACAAGAGCTCTAACCGCTTTGAAGCGTCCAATCCAGTATAGGGACGATCTATTATTATCAATAATTACTAAGAAACTAGATTCCCAGACGTTAAAAGATTGGGAAACAAAAATAGAATCTTGATACCGACATGAAAGGAATTCATAGATTTCTTAACACAGAAATGCCAAAACTCTAGAAACTATTTCCAAAATAGCGAAAATGCATACCAAGGAATATAAACAAAGCGCAGCAATGAATGTCGTAACAAATAAGGTATCTACGAATCTTTCGTGTGCTTATTACAACATGAACAACCATATGATTTTGGATAGCAAGAAATTCCTTTCAATCGAAATGCCCAAAAGAGTCACTGAAGCTCAAGCAAAACGACTCTGTTTAAATTGTCTCAAAACGAATCATAATACTAGTAAACGCATAAACAAGTGGAATTGCAAAACTTGCAAGAGACACCATTTTCTATTACATATAAACCAGGACAAGATGTCCAATCCAACTGGGACACATTATCCAAGAAGTTCAAATACAACAGCAAGTCACAGTTTGTAACAGTGACAACTCCGTTATACTTTTGTCTACAGCTCTAATAGAAATTATGGATAAAAATAAACGCAAAAGAAAGTGTAGAATCTTACTGGATTGTGGCTCACAATTTAATTTAATTACACAGAAAGTGGCAAATCATCTCGGCTTAAAGCAAAACAAAATCAATATAGCATTAACAGGCATTACTCAAGCCAAAACTCACATTATACACTCTATAGATGTGACCATAAAATCCAGATGCACTGGTTTTACGGCCAATGTAAATTGCCTTGTTCTGGACAGGATACCAGAGTGTTTACCACCGATTTTAGTATCGCAAAAGCGAATTTATATACCAAAGAACGTTAAATTAGCAGATTCAGAATTCCATATTTCAAAAGAAGTATATAGACATGTTATTAGGAGTTGAATTATTTTTACAAATTGTTATGAATTGGTGAAATAAATCTCGATACAAATGGACTTTGCTTACAAAAGACATTACTTGGATGGGTTGTTGCTGGCAGAGCACGTGTGCCACAAATGTCAACAATCAATAGTCTTTGTAATTCTAACACATTGCAATCTCTTAACGAAAATATATGCAAGTTTTGGGAATTAGAAACGTTACCTAATAGAACAACGTCCTCTCGAAAAGAGCTATACTGCGAAAAACATTTTTACGACACCGTTCAAAGAGATGATGATAGGCGATTCGTTGTAACCTTCCCATCTAAAGACAATACAAATTATCTATGATAATCATATGACTAAGCTTTGAAAAGATTATATTCCCTAGAAAGAAAGTTTGGCAAAAATACTGCCCTAAAAGGAGAATATACATCCTTTATGAAAGAGTACTTAGACTTGGGTCACATGAGACCAGTTATGGAATCCCACAACAACAAACGGGAACCATTTTTATTTGCCTCGCCACTTAGTGGTTAAAGAAAATAGCACTACAACGAAGATACGAGTAGTTTTCGATGGGTCTGCGAAGACTACTTCTCGATTATCTCTGAATGATACCTTAATGGTAGGACCTAAATTGCAACAGGACTTATTTGATATAGCATGCAGATTTAGAACACACAAATATGTTGTAACTGCTGACATAGCCAAAATGTACCGTCAAGTCAGTATACATGAAACGTGCATGCCTTACCAACGAATATTATGGCGAGAATCAAACGAAGACGCAATCCAAACATACGAGTTGACTTACAGAACAGCCTCCGCTTCTTATCCCGTAATCAAAGCTCTACAGCAAACGGCAATTGCAACAAAAGATTCACAGCCATTTAGAGCTGAAATAATATTGGGAGATTTTTACGTCGATGACCTTTTAACTGGCACCAACTGCAAAACCGAAGCACAAAGAATAATTGGATAAGTTACAAATATTCTCGCAAAGGGAAAATTAGAATTGAAAAAATGGGCATCAAACGAACCAGAGTTGTTGCAGTCTATTCCAACTTCTTGCAGTAGGTCTATTATTTTAAATCTGGACAACTGTGAGGGTGATAACACTCTTCGTTTACAGTGGAGCACTTCCACGAGTACATTACAGTGTTCATTAATACCAATGACCACAGTGAAGACCATCACTAAAAGACAAATATTGTCTCATATATCTAAAATATTCGATCCGCTGAGTTTAGTTAGTCCATTTACAATTCGAGCTAAAGTTCTAATGCAAGAAATTTGGAAATTGAAAGTGGATTGGAATGAGTCACTTCCCTTGAATATGCGAACAATATGGTCATGTTATATACGGGAAAGTAATGCGTTAAATGACGTAAAAACTCCCAATTCAATAAAGCAGCCAAAACATTTTGAATTGCACGGTTTGTGTGATGCCAGCGAAAAAGGTTATGGGGCTTGTATCTACTACAATAGCTACTTACGTTCGATTAATTTCGTTATTTGGCATGAGACTCTTGTTGGTTGTTATCTAAAACACGGATTT